>JAHLJS010000003.1:12960406-13027906 GCA_038502445.1 Eremochloa ophiuroides | reverse complement strand
AGTCAACACAGAACTCAATGACCTCCTCTGTTCCGTAACCCTTTGTGATGCTTCCTTCTGGCCGATCACGATTGTGTAAATATTTCTTTAGCACTCTCATGAACCTTTCAAATGGGAACATGTTGTGTAGGACATAGGATCTAGAATACTGATCTCCTTGACCAGGTGAACAAGGAGGTGAGTCATGATATTAAAGAAAGATGGGGGAACACCAACTCAAAGCTGACAAGACACTGAATCATGTCATTCTGTAACTTTGCTAAGTCCGTTGGATTGATTGCCTTCTGAGATATCGCATTTAGGAATGCACATAACTTCACGATGGCTAAATGTACATTTGGAGGTAGAATGCCTCTTAATACAACTAGAAGCAATTGTGTCATAAGCACGTGGCAGTCATGGGACTTTAAGTTTAGAAATTTCTTCTCTGCCATATTTATTATACTCTTTATATTCGAGGAGAATCTAGATGGGACCTTGATGCTACCTACATTGTTAAAGCATCTTCTTATTGATTTTCAATAAGTCCTCAAATCGCTTGTCGGATAAACCATTCTTTGCCTTTCATTGCAATAGCTCCAGTACGGTACCCAACTTTTTCTGTCCCGCATCGCAAGTGGGGTATAGCAGTTTCTTGTGATCATGTAGCATGCGATCGAACTTGAGTTTCTCTTTTTCACTGTCGCATTCTTTCAGTGCATCACAGATGGCCTGACCAAGATCATCAACGGGCTCTTCTTCTCCCGCTACCTCTTCTTCGGCCCTACCCATCGGAATGTCATTGAAAGCACCATATGCAGCAACAATATCATCATCCCCTTCTTCCTCATCTTCGTATTCTTCCATTAGAATCCCGCTTTTTCCATGCTTGGTTCAGCAATTATAGTTTGGCATGAAACCCTACTTAAACAAGTGTGACAGAAGAGTCCTTGAGCAAGCATAATCTTTCAAATTCTTACATACAGCACATGGACAATACATGGAACCATCGCGCTTGTTTGCCTCAGCCACACTTAAGAAATAATGCACGCCCGTAATGAATTCTCTGGAGCGGCGATCAGCGTTATACATCCAATGTCGGTTGTTCATCTGTATTGCATGACATACAACTGTATCAAAACTTTGAGAAAAATTACTTAATTGCACAACACCATACCAGTCATCATGTTCAATTAAAACACCAGCACACAGATACAAAGTAATTAGTTTATGTTAGCATTGCTACAATGTAGACAATCCCAACTAACACTAAACAAAGTAAAACTAAAATACACTTCAACAGCATAAGGATCTGGCGACCAATCCCAACTAGAACAGACGGATCATTCGTTTTCGCTTCATCCACGGGCTACTTGTGCTGGCTCACTGCCTCACCCGACACTGCAAGGTTATTTTGCACGTGTTCAACATACTCTTCCTCCCAATACCATCCTTTACATCTGGTGCCATCCCACTAAAATTAACACAACAAATTAAGTACTTTGATCAGAACCCGTTAAAAAAATAGGACAAAACTTGTAGAAAATGGGACACAACAACTCACATTGCGGTCCGGACACTTGTAGAAGATACGACCTTTATTGGGACAGTCCTTTCTCACTCGAAACTCCATGACAACCTTCTGTTTATACTCACCGCACGCAATAAGAGGGAGGTGCGGCCTAAGTCGCTTCAAAACCCGATGAGAAGTCGAGGACCCCGAAGGAGTCGCCATGTACTAGCTACATTCATTTTTAAAAAAATACTATAAATCTAACCATAAATTCCCACAAATCAAAAAATACAAATTTATGCAAATTATAAGTTCCTCATTTTTTAAACTAAGATATTTTCAAAAAAACTACTAAATTTCCCTATTTCTCAAAACCATGAAATAAGCTATACATACAAACTAATAAAAGGTGCATACTAGTTAAAATAAACAACTATAAGCTACCTCCATCCAAAAATACAAAACTACCATGGGAATATAAGCTTAAATGGCACAAATCAAGAAATTTAATACAAAACTTAATATGGTACATTCTTGGTTATTTGTAAACCATGAAATGATATATATAGTAGTGATGTAGGTGTGAAAATGAAGTTAGTTACCTTCAAAACCGAAAAATCGATGGAGTTCTACAAGAAATGGGGTTGAAGGCCGAAGATCAGAGCAAGAACACAATGGAGAGGAAGAACATCTAGCTCTCGGACTAGAGGAGGAAGAAAAGAGCTTCTGGCTTTTATACGCAGGGAGTTTTAGTCCCGGTTAGCCTTACTTACCGTGATTAAAAGCAAGCTTTTAGTCCCGGCCGGTATCCACAGCCGGTGTTAGAACTTATAGTCCCGGTCGGTATCACACACCGGGACTAAAGGCCACCTGAAATAACGTCACTTCGCAGTGTCCGTACCAACTGGGACTAAAGGTGGCTTTAGTCCTGAACATAAAAAAATGCAGGGACTAAAGGCCAATCCCGTCCATCGACGAAAGGTCTGTTCTCTGCTGGGAGTACTAGGCAACGCCGGCTTTTCTGTTCTCTAATTATTGCTGCTGACGAATCTAAGATAACAGTACGATCGGAGCACATCCGTTGTTGTGGACTGCTCCTGAAGAGAGGAACGTTATCGTGCGATGGCATCCGGTGAATAGTGCATCTTGGAGATTTTTTTTTTCTTTTTATCAAATGTGCTGCGCCCACACCAATCTCACGTGACGGCACATATGCGCTACTTTTCCCTCCCATGCACTTTCCCAGATACGAATATATACGAGCGCCGCATGAAGTTCCAACTTCCAAGGTAGCCAGCCTATCTGTTACTAGGATGCTTATTTGCCGTAGAATCGATTAGTATGTATATAGTGTAAGTAGTACTATATAGGAGTATATACTACTACTGTTATGCATAAGCCATATTAAGGCCTGTCTTAATATCATTTGACGTGGACTATATATTATCTAGCTATATTGCTAATATATGACGACGAGATTCAGCCAATAATAGTGCTACAAGACCCTCTATCTCCATTTCTCTCTGTCTTGATCTCTCCTTTTTGCTATTGTCTGCGCACAACACCTTATTTTGAGACAAGCGAGGGAGTACGCCAAATTCAACGCGCGCTTGCATGATCCATAACGGAAGGGACCCGGCCTTTTATGACAGTGTATATATACTCCAACGTAATATTAATTCACACAAAAGCTAGCTGATAAGTATTATACAATGTATTCCACTGACGACTTATTACACACCAAGTACGTACGTAAGAGATGCGTGATAATGAGTAAGCATCGTCTATGTCATTTAGTTACATTATGCTGTTTTATCTCCCAAGCATGCATTTATATATATGGTACACACATCTATACATATGCCTAGTATTGCTAAGCTACGACTCGTCGCCTTTAGCTGAGTATATTCTAGTAGTTAATTAGCACGTAGTTGAGTGTACTACTGCTTGTTCTTATTGGGTCGATCTCTCCTCGCTGGGATGGATATACGATGATGCACATATATATGCATATATGATGGCCATGGAGCGGAGTACTGGTATGTATGTATGTATGTGACTCGATTGGATTGGATCATCATGAGTAGATCCTCCTCCCACCGGAGCCGGCCTCACGCTGGCAGTTGAAGTAGACGGCGGCGACGGGAGGGCCGAGGTTGTAGAGCTCGGCGAAGTCCCTGGTGTTGAAGTTCTGGCGCCACCCCGGGGCGTACACCGTCTGGCGCACCAGCTGCTGGAACAGCACCAGCACGAAGCGGTGGATCCCCATCGTCGGCCGGGGGCTCTCGTAGCAGATCACCTCTTGCCCTGCATATGCATGCATGCACACCACCGGCCAGTAATTAAGTATTGTTATTAATTAATTGCATCATATTAATTTTAATTTACTATATACTGTAGCACCCTTGCATGCATGCATCACGTACGTACGATATGATCGAGCATGCAGTTTAAAAAATTTTATGCGTGGACAGACAGTCTCGTCTGACATGCATATATATACACTCACCAAATGCTGCGCCAGTAGTTCCCGGAATATCCGTGACCAGCCTGCGTGAAGAAGACAGCAGTACACAGAGAATAAGGTATATATATATGACGACTATGATGATCAATCAGTACGTGTTAGCAAGAGAAACAAAAATTACATGCTGCGCACAACTATTATATAAACAGAGTGAAAGCAAGGATCGAGTCATTTTTTAATTACCAGTGCAGATACTCCCTTAGGTTTGGGTCGCTTGGGCTCGGAGCATCCGGGTCGATCATCACCTGTGAAGAACGAAGCGCGCGCACGCGTACCATACGTTAGACATACGCACACATACATATATATATATATATGTGCATGGTATATATATACTAGTATTTATATATTTATATATATAAACTAGTCCTACTAGCTAGGACGACGACGTACGAGGGTGTAGAAGGTCCTCATGTCGGGTCCCCCGACCTCGACCCTGGGCTGGTTGACGACCATGGACGGCTTGAGCTCGCAGCCGTTGGATACGGTCCTGGCGCCGTAGCTGACCCTGAGGTTGGTGGTCCGGACGAAAGGGTCCAGCACGTCGCCCACCACCCTACCAACCACCAGCGGATCCCTCTCCCTGCTGCTGCCGGCCATCGCCTCCCTCGATCAAACTGTGTCCAACAGGACGCCGGCCGATCGATCGAGATAGATGTTATGTTTGCTATACGTTGTTGTCGTACTCTCTATGTACTTGTTGGCTATACTAGCTGGTTGGTGTTGGTGGTTTGCATACTTAGCCTGTCCCCAGTTTATATAGGAGAGTATGTCAAGCTCATCAGGACTGCCAATGCAACTTTTGCTAGTGTGGGTGGCCGGAACTTGTTATTGGCTGATGAGCTGAGGTTTACTACTGTGTGGCTACTAGCTAGTGCTAGCTAGGATTCCTCAATAAAAAAAAAAATACTAGTGCTAGCTAGGTGCAGTGCCATACTACTATGCTATAGCTTTTGTTGCTGGCTGAGGCTGCGAGCACACACAGCAGGCCGGGGCCCATAGAATCTCGATCATTCCTTTTCTCTAGCTATCTTCATGTGTGGACCTGATATGATGACACGCTCGGTATATGCATATGATACCGTTGGGGGCATCGCTATTCGCCCGGCCAGTGTTCGCGCGCTTTTGACGACCCAAAGCAGTGGCAAGCAAGCTGCAAGCATCTCTCTAGCTCCTGCCTAGCTATTGGACGCCGCACGCCGCACGTACGTACGCTGCATGTAGACGGTAGACGCTGCTGCTGCTGCTGACCTGTTGTTGCATATATCTTTTTCTCAAAAAAAAAAAAAAAGAAACATACCATGTGCATATATCTAATAATAACGATCTCTGTCTGTCGTCTCTATCTGCTAGCTACCTAGCTTCTCAATCAATTCGATTCCCTTGCGTCTTGGGCTCCAACTAATTAATCTAATCTGTCGAGAGTAGTATGTCTGCCAATCGAGCGCATGTTAGACACACACGTGCATCTTCTGTTTATTCATGGTCACCCTTTTAGTTTTCACCATAGTATGACTATGGGGGCTGTTTAGATTTAACATTTTACAAAATTTTCTACGGTACCAACGTGGTAACTTTTGCAATAAGTGTCCAATCATAATCTAATTAAACTCCAAAGAATCGTCTCGTAACTTTTTGCAAAACTGTCAATTTTTTTCTCGAATACGTAAAAGACTTGCGTATCATTGCTATTAAGAAGAAGAGAGTTTTCAGTACAAACAACGCGCATCTAGCGCGCTAGGTAGTCCAATACTCGGACCAACCTAGCAGACTACACCACGGTTCGATATTACATAAATGATACAACCAACACAGGAACACCGCGTCCCCCTAAAGGTCTTCCACGAAGAGCTCAGACGCGCACCCGTTGAACGCTGGAAACAGCGCGTCAAGGGCCTCCACATGGCTCGAGGATAAGGTCCCAGAACGGATGGCGTCGAGGATCCCCATGGGCACAGGAGAAGCTGCAGCGGCCGGCGGCGCAATCCCCAACAAGGAGTACCTCGCCCCGCTGAGATGCTGGTATGTATGCCAACGGTTGGGCGGCAATCCGTGTGCTCCTGCGCCTGACAGGCTTAGGTGTCCTGGCTCTCGCCCTCTGTCGTGGTGGAGAGGCAATGAGGGGCGGCTCCTGCTCGACCCATACCTCATCCAAGAACCGTGCGAGGCGCCGTGCGACCTCAAGCGACGTGGGCATCTCGTTGCCAATCTCAACGTCGGGCTAGCCCACCCGAGGAGGCGTGAGCAGTGCCAACTCCTGGGCCGATGGCTGAGGCGGCTCTACCAGCCCCAAGGCGACGGCCGCATCGCCAACCTCGACGTCGGTATGGCCCGCCCGAGGAGGAGAGAGCTGTGCCATCTCCTGCGGCGACGACTGAGGCGAGAGTACAACTGCCACCGGAGGCGGCTCCACGAACCCCGGTGTAGCAGCCACAACAGAGTAGCTCGCAACGAACGCGGAGGCTAGGAGCTCCTCCAGCATCGGGTCGAAGATCACCGCTGGCTGGCACGCGACGAGCGACGCGGCAAGTTCGTTCCGCATCAGGTCAACCAAGACGACCGAAGCGGGGGGCCTTGCGCTCTCACATAGCGACTCCACCAGAGGATCTGGCTTGAGCAAGCTGTAAGTGGCCGTCGGAGAGAAGGCGTCGGCGGTGGGCGCGCCAGTGGTGGCACCCGCCGCTAGGTCGCCCCGGCGACTCTAGCGTTGATTCTGGTGCCTTCTCCGACGTCGACGGATGCCATCAACGCCCCCTATGGCACCCTGCACGGCCTCCTCTGAGCCTAAGGATGCGCGCTGAGAGGCCGATGGGTCCGCATCGTCATTGGGCGTGACCAAGCTGGTGGACGTCGCCGGCGCACCTTGGTTCCGCAGGCACCCTCTCCGGGTTTGACGGGTGTCATCGGTGCCCTCCCCCCCACTGCTTCCTGGGTGTCGCCACGAGCTAGGTGACACGGTTGTTCACCGACGCTCGCAGCGGAAACCGTAGCACGCCTCGGTCGCTTGCAGTCTCTGGCGAGGTGGCGGAAGCCATGGCAGCGCAGATAACGCCGAGGTAGCCGGCTGGTTGCTACACGGTGTGTATAGGAGAGGCAGTTGAAGCATCTGCCATGCAGCTCGGTGGGGATCTTCCTGGCTTGCCGATGTTGCCCTATTTCTTCGCAAAACTGTCGATAAAAACTAAAACTAAACTGTCAAATTAGTTTCAGTTTTTATCAACATTTAATGCTTCAATGTATCCAAACATTAAAGTGATGGAACTTGTGAAATTTGAAGGCGTAAACTGGACCGTGTGTGTGTGTGTCTTGTGCATATATATATATATATATACA
Source organism: Eremochloa ophiuroides (assembly GCA_038502445.1). Taxonomy (NCBI): domain Eukaryota; kingdom Viridiplantae; phylum Streptophyta; class Magnoliopsida; order Poales; family Poaceae; genus Eremochloa; species Eremochloa ophiuroides. The sequence goes on along the minus strand of JAHLJS010000003.1, from coordinate 13,020,554 downwards.
CACACACACACACACACACACACACACACACACACACAAGGTACAATAATGGCCGCCCGATATTCTTCGTTGCTACCTCCTGGGTGGGGGGGTTCACCTATCGGCGGACCCATCTGCCGCATAAACTAAAGCTTGGTCCTTTTTATTTGGCGCATGGTATAGTGACGATATGATGCTAAAGGTGAACAAGATCAGAACACGCTGGATAGTCAAAGGACGGTCGAGCTGCTTGCTAGAGGAATTTAATTAGTTTGAGAGGGGGCAAGGCAAAGGACCTTGTTAGCGATCAGTGTGTGTGGTCGGAAAGGATGAAGAAGACGGCAATGCAAGCATCAAGCATGCATGTCAGATCACTTGCCATAAATGGATAGCTTACACAGGACGCGCACCCGTAATAGGTTAAGCAGCTTCCCAACATTATCTCTCAAGAATATGGCACGTACCACCACCACGATCAAGCTAGCTAGAGCCTACCTAGAGTGCAGAGGAGGCCACCCTACCGTGGACGAGGACTTGCCGCCGGGGCTAACACGGGCGTTTGAATCAGGGAGCTAATATAATTAACCCTTATATACCAATTTAATTAAAAGTTTAAATCTGCAGGGAGTAGTTTTAAGTTCCGACCTTTATTTAATAGGGTCCGTTAAGTTTGGCACAGTACAACTCACTGTAAAGACATGCATGTAATTACATTGTTATTAATTACAACCTCCTCCAACAATAATGTAATTAAATTATTAGGCCTCGTTTAGATGCAGTTGCAATTTGCAATTTGAAAAATGAATCTTTTCTAATAAGTGTTCAATCATGGCCCAAGTAGGCTTAAAAGATTCATCTCGTGATTTACATGTAAACTGCGCAAACATGCAAAAATTTCATCTACATTTAATACTCCATGCATGCGCTGCAACATTCGATGTGATGGGAATCTTGAAATTTTGAAGTGTAACTAAACAGGGCATGTCTCCACCTCATCCATGCATGAAATTGTTTGGATGAAATCAATGAGTATGAGAATCTCTTATAAAGAATGGAACGTCTAATCACCTATGCATGCATTATGCCGACTTGAAAAGAAAGGCATCATCTATCTTGCTACGCACAAAGACGAAGCCCTTTCTCCCCTGCATCGACATTTTCTTTTTATCCATGAATGATGCGCATCTACTGGTCAGTGAGGCTAATTTCCGAGGATACAAGGATTTTACATTTACTTTTCATGGCCTTCAATTATATGCCCAACTTTTTGAAATATGGAAACCAAAGTTGACCATGGAACTCAGATCAAAATTGACAGGTGTATCAATTATTTCCTCTATTAGAGTGTACAAGTATGAGTTATCAATATTTCTTAGTTATTAGCTTAGTATTTTTATTAGGGCACTCACCATGCATACTCTAACTTAGAGTCTAAGTCTATTTATTACCCTCTTATTTATATTGTTTTGTGAATGTGACAATATATTTATTGAAGGGAGAGAGAGAAAACCTAAGACTTTAGACTCCGAGTCTTCACTAGATTCGATGTATAGACTCTATGATAGAGTCTGCATTGTAAATGCCCTTAGATATTTTTCACTAGTAGTCATGTCATCTCACAAAACATCTAGCCTCTTAATGCAAGCTCCCCACACCATCTCCACTTGATTTCATTTTAAATTGGCGAAATAGTCATTTTAGTGCCTAAACTATTGTCCAAGGCTCAGTTTGGTCCCTGAACTTTCAAATCGTTCACTTTACTCCTTAAACAATGGATTTGCAGCTCAACCTCGTCCACCCCGCTTCATGGCTCGCCACGTGGCCAACAATAGATGCGAAATGTTGCTCATACCCCTCATTCTCTCCTTTATAGACCAGGGTGACGATATTTCTCTCTCCCCCATGAGGGTATATTGATTTTACTATTTCCCCTCATTGTACTTTATTTATTTTATTTTGATGATACTAACCTGGTCTATATTGCATAATAAGTAACTTGAATGTTTGCCTAAATTGGATTTGCTGTTATTCAATACATAACAGGTTAGTGTCATTAAAACAGAATAAATAAAGTGAAATAAGGGGGAAATATTTAAATCAGTAAACATCTGAGTGCTATCGTAGTGGCGTTTCTTGTAACAACGTTGTTAAAGTAATTTTTTCTAATAAAATATGGGAAGAAATCAGTGTCGGCCTGGCCGACGGGTTAAGGAGGGAGCGAGGGGCATAATCGACATTTCTCATCTACTGCTGACCATGTGGCGAGCCATGAAGCGGGGTGGACACAAGATTGGGATGAAAAATCTATTGTTTAAGGACTAAAGTGGATAATTTGAAAGTCTAGAGACTAAATTGAGCTTCAGGCAATAGTTTAGAGATGAAAATGACTATTTTGCCTTTTAAATTCTTCTAAGTTTCCACATCAACGCGCAGGACATCTTCTTGTTGATGAATATATATATATATATATATATATATATATATATATATATATATATATATACACCACCACCACCAAGGCACCAACAGTCCCTATGTCAAATAATCCTACTACCAAGCACAATTATTTGTAAAATAATCAATTATTAACTATTTCACATCTGGTGCTCACTATGCCAGAAAATCCTATTCGTGACGCGTCCAAACTGTTATCAGTGACGCGGAAATGACGCGTCACTGATGTCGCGTCTGTGATATGGAAAAATCAGTGACGCGTTTTTTTGATAGGCCTTTATCAGCGACGCATACCGTTAAAACGCGTCACTGATAGCCCTTTATCAGCGACGCGTACTGTTAAAACGCGTCACTGATAGCCCTTTATCAGCGATGTGTATCGATAAAACGCGTCACTGATAACCCTTTATCAGCGACTCGTGTTGGGAAAACGCGTCACTGATAACGATTCTAAAAAACAAAAAAAAAAGAAAAATCATAGCTCTCTGTCATTATATACAGCAAAATTACAAACAAATCCAAATTATTTCAATACAAGATCCACTCATTGAACACAGGATTCTCAATTTCAATTCCATACAAGGTTGCAAAAAAAGACTCCGCCGTGCTAGGGCTATGGAGAAATCTAAGTTGAGCAAACTACTACCATGACGCCTATGAAAATACAAGTGTCCTTGCCAGATCACAAGAGCCCACCATTATCTGCAAAGTTAAGAAAAACATTCACTCAAGTTTAAAAAAAAATGATGAGAACTGAAGATCCTAGTACTTGCAGCTAGCATTCTTCAGCCTGAGATAGCTATACAATGTCATAGCAAGTAAATTTGGATCTCCCAGTAAGGTCCTAGTCAAACAAAAGAAATTGCCAAGTAAAATCTCATAGCAAATTTGGATCTGCTAGAATTAAAAGTTATCTCTAGTAGGTTCAGGAATAATTTGTTTTGAGTGGAAATCACCTTATTAGTGAGAACACCGCCCAAAACAGAAAGCCCTGCAGTATTGCCACCCTGCAGCAAACCCAGTAATGATTCCAGCGCTAGCATTCAGACAATCACCTGTAAAAGAACCATACAAACAAAGAATTAAATAGCTGAAAACATATAAACTATGAGAGGAACAAGTGACTAGCTAGCAGCATGAATTTTGTTCATGAAATTACACACAAGAAGAAAAATGATCCCACGTAAAAGATTTAATTCAGAAACAATACATATTGCAGAGAGCATAACATGTAGCCAATTAACTATTTAGGTGCTAATATAGGTGCTACCAACTAAAATTGAACTAATCTCAAGTCAAAATAAACAACCAGTGCTTATTGTACATGTGAGCAGCATGATTTTATAAAATGAAGGAAAGATACAGCTAATTTTAGATCAGCAGTCATGTGATATGAATCAAGCATGCCCCAAGCTAATAATTCACCCAGCATTATGTGATATGAATCTACTGAAGAATGCCAACTCAGGAAAAGAAATGTTACCTGCAACACACATGATCTGGTTGTTGTAGTTTCTGTTGTTCCCTTCACTGTTCGGTATATCTGCATCAAGTAAAGCAAATAAGAAAACAAAAATATGGAAATATTAGACTGATCTGTGCTGCCATTTGGTTTGCTCTTGCAACGTGCTAAGGAAAACACAATAGTGATCAAGGAAAGCTGCACCCTTTCTGCAATATGAAAGCTGTAGCAGAAAAATTGTTTCAGAACATAAGAACAAGAGCAGAAAAATGAAGAAGATGATGAAGAGGTAGGTACTAAACAGTACTGTACCTCTTTCTGCCATTTGGTTCTGCTGAGGATTACAAAGAGAATCACAGTCTGTAATACGAATAATAAAGCTGCCAATACTAAATCTCTAGGCTATAACAATATTTTAGCAACACTCCTCAGATTGATGCACCTAGCATTATACAATTTAGTAGCTTATAAATGGAGAACGCTGTTGGCTTGTATGCACCACACCGAGGTAAGCACTTATACTGCCTGACTAGATGAATATCATCAATTCAAATGTATGAGGAGTTTCATTAATCTAAAATATTTAGAAAACAAATAATAAGAAAATCATTAGTTAAGAAAACAAAAAGGCAGTACAGGAAACCTCATCATATAAAAAATTGAGAGGTATCCAATTAGCAGAGGCTCATCTCACAAGCCAAGAGCAGGAACCATAGTGGAGGCCCATCTCCTAGGTATATATCCATGAACCCAAAATAATTCAATCAAACTAAAATGGATAATACCACATTATTATCAAGCTAAAATGGTTTTTTTCCCAGTATCTAAAGTCTGAATGTTTCAGTACACATCTACACATCAAGCCTGAATCAATTCTGAACATGATTATTAGTTCCTCAATCTAAATAGTCTAAGTATATATGAATTCTGAATGTTTCCAAAGTCTGAATATTCCGGGCAGCAAGTTCCTCACAACAAAGTCCAGTCATCATGTAAAAAGATAGGGCAGTTTTGGACTCAAAAATAACAGCATGCACTTATTTTAGACAATCATGAAGTGGAGGTAGGATCTGCAATCACAGTTTCCAGTTTCAAATAGGTACTAAACAAAGCACTGAACATACACAAATAGGAAACAGGCAAGGAGATAGAAAGCGCAGGCAGGTCGGTATCTTATTTTAATACAATGGCACAACATCTAAAAAAAAGTTTTCAATGCCTGCAAAAATTTAAGTGATATTGCTACTTGGATAGACATCCTATGTAAATACAGAGAAGCCAGTGATATGCATTTCAGTATGTAGAGATGTTCACCTGACTATGTAGGTCCAGTGCAAATCTGCATGGTCTAATGTGTGCATATCTGAAAAATAATTCACCAAGAATAACCATAGACAGATTGCATGTATAATATATTGGCACAGACATGTAAGAAAAAAGAAAACACGCTGCATAGACAGATTGCATGACGGAGAGGATTCTGAACTCACCTTCACAATTAGGGGCTAGACCACAGCCTGCATGCACGCTGCTGCTATGTTGGTTAATCTCCTGGTGCTGTAATCTGTAAGAAAAGAGCCATAATCTGTAAGATTGCAACTAACTGAAAAGAGATTATTACATTGCACAAATATTAACTGTAAACAGCCTATTGTCAGAAGGAATGGAATTGGTTCTAAACTTTAAAATAAACCTATCAGTTTCTAGCTGGGCAAAACAACTAATTTCATGCATGACTGAAGAAGTCACAGGTTGCATTTTTTCTGTTGTCCAATCAATGAATAAATACACTTATATCATGTAAAAAAGGGAAATCTATCCAATTAAATCTCTTGTGCATCATAGTCCTACCTCTAGTGCAATCTCTTGACAAGAAAGTGGGCGCTCTAAATCATCGAGTCCAGTGAAAGCAGCATTACTGTCATTAGGTGATTCAAATCCACCTAGTTCAATGTCCTCCAGCACATTGTTGCCAAAAAAAAAAAAGCATACTGTGATGCATCAAATCTAGTATCACCTGCATAGGAAGATTTGAAAACTATGTGAACTAACATAAGGTGCTCGGGTACAAACCTAAGACCAGCAAATAAAAAAGAGAGGGAACAACAAACCTGGAGCCGCAGCCACCGCGTCGTGGATTTGGCTGCCATGTCATGGATCTGGCCATGGATCCGGCTAGAGGAGAAGAAGAGCGGCCATCCATAGTCGATCTGGTCAGGAGATAAGAAGGGCGGCCACCCCGTCGTCGATTCGGCTTGGGGAGAAGAAGGGCGGCCACCCCTTCAGCCGGCGGCGAGGGTTCCTACCAGCGGCGAGGGTTTCGGCCGGCGACTAGGAGCTCGTGCACCATGGCTGCCCCGTGTCGCCATGGCCCGTCCAAGGAGCAGAGCGACCTCAGCACCGGAGAAGGGAGGGAGGGAGAGCTCACCATGGGAAGGGAGGAGAAGGGGCGTCGACGCCGACGTCGGTCTTCTGGGAGGTCGCGAGCGGGGGGACTGGGGTGCGATGGTCGAGCATTGGTATAAGGGCATAAGGCATCGGGGTCACCCGTGCGTGCATTTGTATTTCTCTTTTTCCATTTTTTTTTCTTTTGGAATTCTTCTCTTTCTCTCTTTTGGAGATTCCCTATAATCAGTGACGCGTCTCAACTAGAGGAGTCATTGCTACGTATGCATGTTAGTGACGCGGCTTCACAAACTGCGTCACTTTTATTACCAGTGACGCGTTTTGTTTAATACGCGTCACTGATATGTCTCTATATCAGTGACGCGGCTAAGTAAAACGCGTCGCTGACTTTATTAGTGACGCGTTTTATTGGGAAGAGTCACTGATACTTTGTTATTAGTGACGCGTTTTGTTTCTGGAGCATGGGCATCCACTAATCAGTGACACGTCTAGTCTACCTGCGTCACTAACGTATTATCAGTGACGCGTTTTAATTCCGAGTCACTAAGTGAGGTGTCTCCTTTTAGCTGTTTTGGCATAGTGTTAGTTTTGTGTAACTGATTGGTGTATGTAGCTCAATGCACTTAAAACTAACATGTTTTCCTGATCTCTACACATGAACAAAACACACTGTATTCATCTCACTCACATTTCAATCTTTTTTCTTACGACAAGAGGGAACCACTCGGTCAATCATTGTTCAGAGGAGTCGTGGCTGGATTTCCCAGGAACATAACACATAACCTTTTTTTCCCCTGCCTTTGTAATGACAGCAGGTACATATGACGTTTCAGAATTCTCTTGCTCTTAACCAACCGGTCGGGGCCAGCACCAGCTGGTATATCAGTATGTTCAATGAGCCTTGGTGCCTCGCATCCCTGCGCGCACGCACACCTAGCTTGTTGCTAATGCTAGATACGCACGACGACTAAGGCGAGAGGATACGTACCAATCCATCTTTGTCGCCAAAAGGAACAGCCCTACAAGGCTACAAGTCATGCTGGACAAAACTGAGTGCGGCAGCATAAGGCATTTCGTCATTTCAAGAGCTACTAGATGACCTGCATGTGTGCCACATTACCTTGTAAGAAGGTGCCATGCATGATGATTGATGAGACGTTATTCATACGGTGCATTCATTTTGCGAAATGATACAGATAATAATCTCATATGTCAGATTATACATTCAGGGGATTTAATTTGATGCAAAATAAACATTCAATTATAGCTTGACACATCCGTAAGAATCTTATTATGTATATTGTTTTTTCTCACTTTCACATTGGTTCTACCACTACTAAAAATGATTTTGTGATGAGAGACAGGTTCTAAACATTAAAGGAGACGAGCATGACTAACAACCGCCTTCATAAATGGTTAGAGGGACTCCCAAGAAATGCTAGGCTCTAAAAATCATTTACGGATATTCCTAAGGCAATCGCCATCGTAAATCATTTACAGAAGCGAACAATATAGGATGGATGTTGTGCTTTCCATGGAACAAAAGTAGAATCCATCTATTAGTCGATCAGAGATCTGTTATAACCATATACTTCGGACTATATAAAAAGGGGCAGTGGCTCCCAATCGGGATCCGTCTTCTACATTCTAGAGCATAGCTATGAGCAGCAAACCCCTATATAACCGACGAATACAGAGAAGCTATTTTAAACTGGACAAAGGGCAAAACATGCCTAATTCAGTATAATGTCTATATCTTGTGCGCTACCCATTTGATTATCTGTACACGAATACACTGCTAGATATTACCGGAGCTAATTCTTTCGACAATGTTGTATGCTGGATAGTAGTGGCATTAAAAGTCAAAGTGTGTGGCTGATATATCAGCTCTTGAGCATAGTATCCAAAGTTATGATTTATATGATGAAGATCATTAGTAGAATAAATATTAGCCGATGTCATATATACCTACTATCATCATGACTCAAACACCAAAATGTGTGAATTTATGGCACTTGCAACATAACAATAATAAGAATTATAATCTTTATTTACAATTTGTACCTTGGCCTTGTAGTAGGTAGCACAGTTGTGCTCCATAATCAAAGAACAGAATTTGACCTCCTTTTTTTTTTTGGCCGATCATCACAATAGCACCAGCAACATGTATTAAGACGTCAAGAAAAAATTGCAGGTGATCAATAATAGATGAAATCAACCTTTTAGGCCCGATGCAATGATGATGGCGAACACAAAGTGGATAGATCAATCAGGAAACTGTGTAGGGTAGATTAAATTTTACTGTGAGGTAAGCTAAAACAATAACCCAACGGAGTTGCCAAAATGTGGGTTGACACAAAGACCGACCGCATACAAATAGCAAGAACGCTTGGATCGCAATTGGATCGAGGAGGCACGAATCTAGCAAAACCGACCAAATTGATTTCGCGAATCAGCTTTTAGCCAGTTTTCATAGGTTTTTCTCATGGACGCCCAAAAATAATATAAACACATTCACATGGTGAAGAACGACAAGATTTGTGAGTAAACCAACAAAAGATAACTATCAAACTTACGTGAAGACTAACAACTAAGTAGCAAAGGAACTGTCAAAACTCTCAGCTAGGAGTAACCTCGTCTGGACGAGGACGTGGAACGGGTATTGGTTGGCCCAGCAAGATTAGGATGTCACACTTGGTCGTCGATCAAGAGAACGGAACAATAATGTGTTGATAGAGACTACAACAAAGAGGTAAAAGGCTTGGTATTTGTTTTGTTCAATCGGATTGGCTTTACCTCAATCCGTAAATCATTCCCTTATTTTTATAAAGAGGTGCGATATTATCCCTTTGAGGGGTTGAGAACCCTTGCAGATTATGTCAAAACATGACTCAAAAACATGATCTGGACTGCCAAAACCAGCTTAGGGCTCGTTCGCTTTCTCCGGAACGAGCTATTCCTGATCGGAATTATTCTCGTTGCTATACAAAGTTAAGTTACGACTCCACCTGAAGCAAATTTTCTTATCTCGATGTGAGAAAACAATTGCGAAGTCGCATTAGTTCTATATATGTATTTCGACCACTTCGACAAGAATAATATAAGTGTGAAGTTTATTTTAAATTTTAACAAAGTTACCAAAATTCAGGTTAGCTGGTTTCTGCTGCTGGAAAATCTTTTTTTTCGAAAACAAAATAGGAACAAGAAGTCAAACCAAACAAAAAGGAAAGAAGAGAGAAGCCGCTGAAAAAACTACTGTAAAATGGCACATAGGCCAAAACACCCCACTCGGACCCAAAACCAAAACCACTAGGATCGCTAAGGAAGAAAAAACTATCCTGTATGCACAGGAGCAATCCTGCATTTAAGAACGAGATCCACATCCTCTTTGCAGAGGAACGCCACCTGAAACTGTTGTAATGATGAGTTCTGAAAAATCCTTCTATTGCGTTCCTTCCAGATATTCCACCAAAAATGGATCATCACCCCATCAAATGCCTTTCGATGCTCTCTGTCGATCCTACTGCGGCATCTTCTCTAAAAATTGTGTGTTGAGCCTGTTGGGGCTACTGAATCCAGCAATGAAAGGCCAAACCACCGCTTGATGAAACTCCAAACTTGCTTGGAGAAGATGCAGTCCTTGCTTAAATGTGTTGGCGTCTCGGGTTTCAACCCACACAGCTTGCAGATGGGGTCATTTGACCAATGTCGCTTAATCAAATTGCTGGCCATTAGAATTTTCTTGTGCAGCAGGGTCCATGCAAAATATTTGCACTTCGGCTCAGCTTTCGCTCTCCAAATGGGCATGATTTTTAACTTGCTATAAACGGGCTGAAATTGAATGTTATAGGCACTCTTTGTAGTATATTCGCCGTTCGATGTCCATCGCCAAGTGATGGTGTCTTCCATGTCTGTGGTCAACTGCACTTGATTGATTATATTGCTTCCCATAATGTTCCATATTCTTTGAGTTCTTGTACTGTTAAAATTGGAAAATCTAGACCAGTCCCTTTCGACAATTTTAGTTGTCAACATCATATCTAATAATACATAATAAATTCCGGTGCATATATTACTTATTTCATGCGCATAAGACTTTTGTTATTTTCATATGGGTTTTAAAAATAATTTTAAAATCTCACCTCTGAGTCAGCAAGGTGGCGTACTAACTAGCCGTCAAATACGTCGTATGAAAAGTCAATTCGTGGAAAAAATGGCACCGGTGCCGCATCCTTCATCCAGCGGGACGTCGTCGTCCATAGCAGCCTCTAGCAGCAGCGCGGTAGCTTTCCTCCAGAGATTCCAGCTAATTTGCAAGAGGATAGAAAAACGGCATCTTGATGGCCTGAGGACCAAAATGTCACATATTATTGGTACGGCGGCTGGACGAGAGTGCAGAATCGGATTGCATTTGCTTGGCCTCCAACTCAGGCTCGTGTCCTTTTGCATGTATCTTTGCCCCTGGCGGAAAGTATATATGTAGCGTATCGTTTGATATCTGATATGATACGTATATATACATAATCTTTGCCAAGCAAACTGAAGAATCGACTCATGTCATGGAAATTTGTTTAGTTTTTAGGCAACAGGCAACAGCGTGTCTGGATTAATTAATAACCTAGTGTTTGAGGAAGAGCATCAATAAGTTAAAACTATCGTGTACCTGTAGTAGAAGTATGTGATCAAATCTGGTTTCTAATGTTTCGTTGAATGAAAACTCAAATGTGGTGACTTTAATTTGTCAACTTTAAGATATGTCAGTTTAACCTTTTAAAGGTCCTTGTAGGTGCAGGATAGGATGCATGTACGCTTATTTATAGGTACAAAAACAATTCTTGTGACACTAAACAATTTCAAATATAAATGCTATCAACTATTATCTCTGTCCACAAAAGATGTTAATAATGGATTTGTGCAAGTCAAACTAGTGCATAGTATTAACGTTTATGTCTCCCAACTAATTTAATATAAAAATATGATGTAATTAATTTAGTACTCCCAAGGAGTACTTATTTAACCAAATTAATCTCAGTGATCCCAAGAAGATGCCACCCATGTCTCCACTACATCAAGATACGCGATCCCGATTGCGTACATACGCATATAGCAGCCATATTCCTTCTTCCTTTCCTAGGATATAAGGTGAAAGCACTTTTTATTCGCATCCTATAATATAAGGTGTGATTTCTGTAGACGACTGTACATAGGACTTCAATATAGGGTCCCTGTGATTATAATAATATATAAATTATCTAATTGTGACTCAAACATCCTAAATTATGAGGTACATTAATATGTCAAAACACCATAGTACAATAATCCTATAATCTACCTCGCTCGGACATGTTTCTTTGGTGATCATGAGTGTTTATTTACCAAGAATAATCCACCATAATAATTCTAATAATCTACTTGTGATCAAAGAAGGTGGTACGTGGTACCAGTGGCTCTTTTAAGGGGGGAAAAAAGAACTTACGGTTATTGGGGCAAGACACAAAATCCCAGCAGTTTGAGCTCAGCAGCGTTGCTTGATTCGGGTTGAAGCCCAACAGTAAGTCTTTCCTGTACGAATCAAGGTCCAGCCAGCCCTGTTAAGAAAACCCAGACAGCCCAGGATGAGGCCATGCCAAAGAAAAAAGATGGGACTGTGGCCGTGGACGATTGCCGCCGCCCGCGGCCCGCCCCAGTCGCCGTACGTGCCGCCAATGCCGGCACCGAAGCCCACGACCAAACACGTCAACTCCGAGCTAGTTAACGTGTGTGAACACTGCACAGTTGGCACAAGAATAGACGAGCCCCAGCCGTTGGCTCCCTGCTTTTCCTCTCCGGCGTGCTCGCCGACGACAAGAGTTGTGGCCGGCTCCCTCGCTCCCTCTCCTCCTTTCTCTCCACTAAACCTTCTCCTTCATCCCATCTCTCTCTCCTAGTAGTACTGAGCATCTCTCTCTCCTAGTAATACCCCTCAGTAGTTAGTATTTAGCATGTCGTCTTTCACCTTGCAGGTCGCCATCATCCCCCAGCTCTAAGGAAGCCGCTCTTAAACCCTCCATCGATTGTTACAACATCATTTTTGGTTTGGCGGAGACATCGGCCCTTGCCGGCTTTATCAACCACTTTAAACCATCTCGTTGCACGGTTAATCCATCCTGTTTCCATGCATCCGAGCTGCCTCTTGAGATTGTGTACGTGTCCTTCTGACCGCGTTTGGCCTTGATGTATTTTGGTCCTTTTAAGGATCTTAATTTGGCTGAACTATATGTAGTATATACGTTCTTTGTATATAAAAAAAACACGTCGCCGATCTGCCGTGATCTCCTTATGTTCTTCTCTCTCGGGCTTACAAGTAGTGTTAGCTAGCGTCATGCATTATGACGGTGATGCACACTGCCTTGCGGTGGTTTTGACACGCTGCCTTGCGGTGGTATTGCACACGCCGCCTGACGCACGTGGTACACATGCATGTAATACACCATACCGTACCGTGTACCAAGTGTCAAGCGAGGTAATTAACGACCACACCAGGCTAGGATTGTAAACGCCCGACCTTTGGCTGTTGGCGCATTGGCTGTGGATGAGGAATGAAATCTCGGTGATGTTGAACGTGTTGTTACGTACGGTGAGAAGAAGTAAGTTTCGTGCATCTAAGTAAAACATCTCTACATCGTGGACCGTTATTGCTTCTCCATCCAACCTTCTTTACCATATACAGTATATATTTACCGGCACTGCTGGGGTCTTGCTGTTCTTGTCGTCGTGCGCCCGCCGAACCATTAAATCGCCACGAGGCCGTGTACCGTACGGACGTGTCGATCCAGAGGAAACCGGCCGGTTACTAGCTACGTCATCGTCGTCGTCGTCGTTGTCAATTCTGCTACGAGTTGTTAAAAAACACGGTTCAAAATTCCCGGGCCCACTCATGTTCCTGTGTCCTCGGGTGGTCAGGCTGAGTCCTGAGAGACTGTGGCTTTTACCCATTTTTGACCGAGAGAGAAAATAGTCACATTCAAAGCACAGATTTATGGACGATTCATTTTACATGGATGTGGTACCATCCTCATGAGAAGATCTCTTTCTTGACGGCAAAGTTCGGCGGCTAATAGCATCTCCAGCCACACAGGCTCAAAATCAGACCCCTATACCTCCATTTGGGAGGTGGCTTGCAAAAAATAGGAGTTCAAATTTACTCCCAACTTCAGTGGAAGAAGCAGTTCAGGACCCCATCTCAAGAGAAAAAGTGGTGTGGGACCCATAAATGAGAGGGGATAGGGGGATCCTATATCTAGGGGGTTGAGATTATAATTTGAGAGGTCATGCAAAATGAGGTCCGATTTAGGAGCTCCACTGAAGTTAAATTTTTACTCAAACTCTTAAAATTTAGGGTAGAGGTCTAAATAGGAACTTGGGCTGAAAATGCTCTGACAGTTTTTTTCCTCTCTCGAAAAGGCAACTGCGATGGTGATCTTTATAGTTAAGAAATACACGGTATTTCGGACTCACGTGTGAGTGCGTATATAGCTGTTCAAAAACACATCCCTGCAGCACAGTTAGAACAGTATGTTGATACAGAAGTTTCAAATACAGCCCAATGAGGATGATCAACCTTTTGTCCTATTTCTACTTTCTCATCCAGACTTGTTGAAGAGATCTATTACCATGATCATGATCTCGAGGTAACAATCACTATAGGAAACCGCCGCTTTGCCGAGTGCCTGGACCTTTGCCGAGTGCCAAATATCGCGCACTCGGCAAAGGTTGGCACTCGGCAAAGACTATTTTTACCGAGTGTCTCGCACTCAGCAAAGACCCGCACTGGGCAAAGAAATGCCCGGGGCCGACGCCGTCTTGCGCCGTTATCTTTGCCGAGTGCTAGACGTTTGGCACTCGGCAAACTGGTAACTTTGCCCAGTTTGCCGAGTGTCAACCCTAGACACTCGGCAAACTGTTTTTTTTGTTTTTTTGCGCCCAAATTTTTTTAAGTTTGCTACAGTCACACAAACAACATGTTGAAGTTTGAGATTTTTTATTGCATTTTGATATATTTCTTTAGTTTATTTTATTTTTTTGAATCTTTTCGGAAAATGTAAGTTTGAACTGCAGATGCATGAAATAATGAAATATAGCCGTTCGAAAAATGATATTCATGTTGGAGGGTGTCTTTTGAGGCCGTATCCAGGAACTCACCGAAAAATTTCAATGCCTTATTCGCGGAACATGGCCACCCGCTTGTTGTCGGAGTGTATTTAAATTATATAAAATTCAAACAAAGTCCGAAAATCATGAAACTTTTCAAGGTGTCATGTTATCGTATGTAGAGTCTATGATAAAAAATTGAGAAGGTTTCGAGTTAGTTGCGACGTCGGATGCCTAAAACCCAGACATCTCCACATGTGATCATCTGGGTTTTAGGCATCCGACGTCGTAACTAGCTTGAAACCTTCTCAATTTTTTATCATAGACTCTACATGCGATAACACGACACCTCGACAAATTTCGTGATTTTTGAACTTTGTTTGAATTTTATATAATTTAAATACACTCCGACAACAAACAGGTGGCCATGTTCTGCGAATAAGGCGTTGAAATTTTTCGGTGAGTTCCTGAATACGGCCTCAAAAGACATCCTCCAACATGAATATCATTTTTGAAACGGCTACATTTCATTATTTCATGCACCTACAGTTCAAACTTACATTTTCTAGAAAAATTCAAGAAAATAAAATAAACTAAAGAAATATATTAAAATGCAATGAAAAAGTCCCAAACTTCAACATGTTGTTTTGTTTGTGTGACTGTAACAAACCTTAAAAAAATTTAGGCGCAAAAAAAAAGTTTGCCGAGTGCCTAGGGTTGGCACTCGGCAAAGCAGCTTCCTTTGCCGAGTGCCGGGCCCTGGCACTCGGCAAAGAGGTTTTTTTTTAAAAAAAACGAAATCATAACTCCCAGCCGGCCCTGCCCCCTAACCCTAACTCATACACACGCCCGCGCGTGCCCCAGCCCGCCCCGCCCCCAGCCCGCCCTGCCGCCGTCGCCGCCCCCGCGCCGGAGCGTCGCCCCCTCCCCCCCCCGCGCGCCAGCCCCTCCCCTCCCCTCCCCACGCCCGCCCGGCGCCGCCGCGCCCCGCCCCCGCGCCACCCTGGCCCCGAGCTCCCACGCCGGCCCCGAGCTCCACCGGCCCCGCCGTGCCCTGCGGCTGGCCAGCAGAGGGAGAAGAAGAGGAGCAAGAGGAAGAAAGAGAAGGGGGAGAAGGAAGAGGAAGAGGAAGAAAGAGAAGGGGGAGGAGGAAGAAGAGGAAGAAAGAGAAGGGAGAGCCCGTTAATCCTCGCGCTGCTACGGTCATCCCCGCCGTCGTCGCCGGCCCTCGCTCTTGCCGTTCTTGCTGCTAAGGTAAGCCCTACCCTTGTAGTGTTAGTAGTAGTATTTAGTAGTGTTAGTAGTTGTTAGTTGTAGTGTTACTAGTAGTAGTTAGTAGTGTTAGTTGTAGTAGTCAGTAGTGTTAGTTGTAGGGTTAGTAGTAGTAGTAGTTAGTAAATTGTAGTAGTTAGTAAGTTGTAGTGGTTAGTAGTAGTAGTTAGTAGTGTTAGTTGTAGGGTTAGTAGTAGTAGTAGTTAGTAAATAGTAGTAGTTACTAAGTAGTGGTGGTTAGTAGCAGTAGTTGTTAATAGTTATGTACTTCTTAGTATTAGTAGTGTTAGTAGTTAAGTAGTTGTTAGTAGTAGTGTTAGTAGTAGTTCTAGGGTTAGTAATTGTTGTTGTACTACTTCAATGTTTTCATCTGCATGGAAAGAGAACTAAAGTACATGGCTCCTCTTGATATATTGGTGGTTGTTGGCCTTCGTGCCCATGTTTGGTATATATGTGGTTGTTGGCCTTCGTGCTATGTTTTTTGTAGGTTTTGGGAACCTCCCCATACAGGGGAGGTGCTGCCGAAATTTTGAGTCGACACTAACCATTTTTGCCCTTTTTTGCAGGAGGAGGACCTGTGGGAGGGACTCGGCGACCCCGATCGTCTTCGTCGGCGCTGCGGGTCTTCCTGCACCGCGTCGACTCGACACTGCACCGACTCTCCACCGCCCCGCTACCCTGACCTCACCGGCACCCTAGGTATAACCCCCTCCTCCTTTGCATTCATGTTGTATATGATCATGTAACCTAGTTAGGCGTCTCCCATTCAAAAGAGATACTGTTGGAGGTATGCATATCTTTGCATATCTGCAATTGTATCTCTTTCGGATTGTCCACGTATTTTGGACGACCCGCGGATACGTAGATGAGGTTAGTTTCCATGGTTCGTTCCGGTCCGAGACATACGTTCGGCATCACCTCCATGTTGTTCTCCGGATACACACTCTCCCTTGCAGGACGTGTATCAGGAGAACAGCGGGGAGGTGCTACCGAAATTCTGTCTCGGATAGGAGCGAAACTGACCTCGTCTACGCATCCGCGGGTGGGATTAGGACCTATCCTCACCTATTAGATGGTAGGCACACCGAGCAGATGCACCACGGTTATATTACTCGCTCAGATATGTATATGCCAGAGTATGGAGAACTGTGATTGGATGTACATGGGCCACCCAAGTATGACCCCAGAATGGATTACTAAGACTAATGCTTTCTTGTAGCATTCATTTGGCGAGGCTGCTCAAGGGTCGAGTCGGATGTCGTGTCCCTGCCGCAAATGTGACAACCGTGTAAGAAAGACTAGGAAGGCCATGGGGGAAGATCTTTGCAAGTATGTATTCACGCTAAACTATACCTGCTAGATCCACCATGGTGAAGCCGATCGTATTAGAGAGGAGATGGTGGGACCATGCCTCGAGGCTTTTGATGGAGATGCTGGGGTAGCTAAGGATGGCAATGGGGCGGGTTCAGGGCGGGTGGAGCGTTCGCGGACCCACACCCGAAACCCGAAAACAAAACCCGAACCCGCCCCGAACCCCAGTTCGGGGGAAATTCTGCCCCCGCCCCCGAACCCGCCGGGTCCCCGAAACCCGACGGGGGACCCGACACCCGAGTAGGGGTACTGCAGCCATGACAGAAATAATATATTCACTGATTTAAATAGCAGAAAAAAACTTGATAAGTAACCCAATAAAATAAATACAAATAGTCACTATTTATTGAAGAAACTCTAAGCAACAACTCCATAGTTCATAATACGCAATTACACAAACACAAAGATAACAAAGTTTAGAGTTACATTGGGACAGAATTACAGAAACAATCACAGGATGACAGATTGACAGGAAGCAGCACTCCATGCTGTCCAGGACTCCAGGCAAGCAGCAAGCAGCACTAGCACATCCAGTGTCTCCAGGCGATGCCTTGTGACCTTGTCACTGTCCAGCGGCAGCAAGCAGCACAGCACAGCAAGCCAGCAAGCATCCAGCCAGCCAGCAAGTAGCAACGGCAGCAAGCCAGCAAGCACTCCAAGCAGCAAGCAGCAAGTAGCCTCACAGTCACTGTCTCACTGAGTTACAGGAATATCACAGATTCAGTCACAGCTCATCAGTCACAGCACAGCTCATCATTCTTCGTCAATAACCGTGGAATCAGGTTCATCCTACAAAATAAAATTGCATGCAATAGTTTATTACTTAAATATTCAATGAATCATTAATTCAAAAGTAGAATAGCACAACAGCAATACCATTTCTTCATCTTCTTCTTCAAGACAAGTCATCAACGCACCAACAAAAGTAGATTGAGACCCTACAGTTGCAAAGCATTTGTAAATTAGCATGGTAACTTACAAGAAATGAAAACATTGACTTACAATTACACAATTTACCTCACATCTCGGCGCGAGACCACGCTTGCATACACATAAGTGCTTCTACCATTGATGGTTCAAGTCTACTACGATGTGGACTAATTATTCTCCGACTAGTGCTGAAGACTGATTCGGATGCCACTGTTGTTACTGGAATAGCAAGGACATCACGTGCAATTTTTCGCAGAGTAGGGTATTTGAGCCTGGCATGTTGCCACCACTGAATAATATCCAACTCTTGTGTCCTAGGCAATAATGGCTCCTCCAAATACAAATCCAATTCCGTGCGCACATAAGTGGAGGTCACTGCTGGTTGCTCTGACATATAATCATCAAAAGTGTCAATCCAGTCTTCATCTTCCATGGTTTGAGTATTGCTTAGCCTAGTTTGAGTGCCATCAGTTGTAGCAACATCCTCCATGTAATCTTGGTATTCCAATACCAAATTGTATAGCAAATCTTTCACTTTCTTAACAGCATCCATTGCTGTACTTTCAGCCCCATGTATTTTAATGAAGAGAGCATTCAACAGTTGTATTTTATACCTAGGATCTAGGACAGCAGCAACAGCCATCAAGCCATGGACATCGGTCCAATATTTGTTGAACTTCTCTTTCATCTTAATAGACATTTCTTCTACTTTGGGTATGTCACTAATCTGCCACTTCCTAATTGCCAAATAAATGTTTGTGATCTTAGGAAAGAAGATGTTGGCTGTGACATATTTAGTGCCTGATAGTAACTCAGTTACATCATAAAACATCTTTAATCTATCACAAAGGTCCCTAGCAAATTTCCAATCATCCTTTTCTGGAACACATGGAGCACGGGAAGCCAAGCGTTCAAAAACATCTTGGTACAAAAGTGCAGTACTTAGCATAATATAAGTGGAGTTCCATCTAATTTTGCAATCTAGAACTATCCTTTTTTCATATTTGCCTTTCATTTGTGCTGCCATTTTTCTCAAATTTTTCATGTCTTTTAGGAGTGGCTGACCAATAACCAACACTGCTATTTTCTCAAATTTTTCATGTCTTTTAGGAGTGGCCGGTTCTGCAGCAGGGACGCTGCAGCGCTGCCGTGCGTCCGTGTACCCGTGCCGCCGTGTGCCCGTGCGCCACTCTTAGCTGCGCGCAGCAGGTAGGACGAGGACTCCAGGAGCTGCGACCAGCAGGGACGACGGGGAGGGGCTGACCGTTCGACGAGTACGATGGGGATAATGGGAGCGGCGGCGCAGCCCCTCGCGCCTGGGCCTTGGGCCCCTGGCTGTGGGAGGACCGGAGGAGTGGAGGAGTGGAGGGCCGGAGGCGGAGGAGTGGAGGACGACGGGTCGACGACGAGGTCGCGAGCCGACCGGTGACGCGAGGACGAGGAGAACCGAGAGCGGGCGGGTGCTGCGGGTGGGCGGGGTGGCGGCTGCCGCGGGAGGGACGCACGGGGTGGGAGGCAGTGAGGTTAGGGTTAATGTAGTTGCCTAGTTGGGCCTTTCAAGTTGGGCCTTTTTACACTCTGGTTGTATTTTGCAGGCCCCCGACGGGCACCCGCGGGGGGATTCCAAACCCGCCCCCGACCCGCCCCGTTTCGGGGCCCCGAACCCGCAAACCAGCGAGGGCAAAATTGGACCCACCCCCGCCCCCGCCGGGTCTGAAACCCGCGGGTTTCGGGTCAAAACCCGACCCGCTGCCATCCTTAGGGGTAGCAGACTGGATGGATGACTTTCACGAGGCACGGTTCGGTGAAGGATTGGAGGATGACCCAGAGGAATCCGCAAAGACGTGCTATGCTATGCTAGATTCGGCCCAAAATCCCCTTCATGAAAAGACAATGGTTTCACAACTGGATGCCATTGGACGCCTAATGTCATTCAAGTCGCAGTGTAGCATGAGTCGAGGCCATTTCGATGGTATGTTGGCACTTTTTGGATCCCTGCTTCCGGAGGGTCACATGCTGCCGAATAATTTGTACGAGTCATAAAAACTTCTTCGTGCACTTAAGATGCCGTATGAGCACATTCATGCTTGTCCGAATGGGTGCGTCCTATTTAGGAAAGATCATGAGAAAGCAACGCACTGTCCAAAGTGCAAATCCTCTAGGTATCTGGAGGTCGACACTAGTGATGGCAAGAAGGAGCAGCTTTGTATCCCCGCTAAGGTCCTATGGTACCTTCCTATCATACCGAGGATCCAACGGCTGTACATGATAGAGGAGTCCACGAAACAGATGACATGGCATAAACAAGGCAAAAGATACAGCCCTGGTAAGATGGTACACCCATCGGATGGCGATGCATGGACCCACTTCGATGGCATATATCGTCGTAAGGCTCGGAGCATACGTGTAGCGCTGGCAACAGATGGGTTCAACCCCTATGGATTGCTGGCGGCCCCGTACACTTGTTGGCCCGTGGTCATGATCCCCCTCAATCTCCCCCTCCCCCCGGCGTCATGTTTCAACCCAAAAACCTTTTCTTGTCGCTGATAATTCCTGAACACCCGGGGAACAAAATGGGAGTGTTCATGGAGCCTCTCATTGATGAATTGATCCTTACTTGGAAAAAGGGGTACTGACATACGACCGAGTTACAAAAAAGAACTTCACAATGCATGTGTGGTACCACTACTCCCTGCATGACTTCCTGGCGTATGGCTTATTCTGCGCGTGGTGTGTTCACGGGAAGTTCCCATGCCCAAGATGCAAGACAGCTGTGAGGTTCACTTGGCTGAAGAGGGGTGGCAAGTTCTCTTCGTTCGACCAGCATCGTCAATTCCTCCCTCTTGAGCATGCATTCCGGTAAGACGTCAAGAACTTCAGGAAAGGGGTTCAAGTTACCGACCCTGCACCTCAAATGATGACCGGTGCCAAGGTCCGTGCTTAGATAGAGACTCTCAAAGATGATAAAGAAAAAGGTGGTTTTATTAGATATGGGCAGAAACACCAGTGGACTCATAAATCGGGCTTGACTAGGTTCCCCTATTTCGATGACCTTCTTCTTCCACACAACATTGATGTAATGTACACAGAAAAGAATATCGCCGAGGCGCTTTGGGCAACACTCATGGACATCCCTGATAAGTCAAAGGACAATGTAAAGGCTAGACTGGACCTGGCAACGATGTGCGATAGACCAAAGCAAGTGATGAAGCCTCCCGCACCCGGTAAGAAATGGAGAAGGACTCCGGTCGATTTCGTATTGAAAAAGGACCAAAGGAAGGAGGCACTGCAGTGGATCCAGTCGCTAATGTTCCCTGATTGGCATGCGGCGAATTTGAGTAGGGGAGTGAACTTGTCCACCATGCGAGTGTTAGGGATGAAGAGTCATGACTTCCACATATGGATTGATCGGCTCCTTCCTGCGATGACTCGGAGATACGTCCCCGAGCATGTGTGGTGCGTACTGGCAGAGTTGAGCTTTTTCTTTCGCCAGCTTTGTGCCATAGAGTTATCTCGGGACGTCATTGATAACTTGGAGAAAGTGGCACTTGTGTCGATCTGCAAGT
Organism: Eremochloa ophiuroides; assembly: GCA_038502445.1. Classification (NCBI taxonomy): domain Eukaryota; kingdom Viridiplantae; phylum Streptophyta; class Magnoliopsida; order Poales; family Poaceae; genus Eremochloa; species Eremochloa ophiuroides. The sequence goes on along the minus strand of JAHLJS010000003.1, from coordinate 12,998,984 downwards.
TGGAGAAGATCTTCCCACCCGGCTTCTTCCTGGCGATGCAGCATCTGAAATTCCAGGCACTCGACAAAATGCCGGGCGGAAGACAGGGCCGCCGTGTGGTCAACTCCCTCTACATGAGGGACCACTCACCACCCCACGCTGAGGAGGACACTTTGCCAGAGCCTGCGCCGAGGAGGTCGAGGACCGCCCGCACCCGCGGCCGTCCGAGGACGCGCGTGGAGCCGACTCCCACCACGCCGGTGGACGAGGACGACCAGGCAGGAGGGGGTGACACCTCCTCTGACTCGTCGGACCACGAGGAGGGGGCGACCGTGATAGTAGGGGGTTCCACTTCCACTACTGCTTCTGGCTCTACCTCGTCGGGAATCTACTTGCGTAGGCCCTCGAAGCTCCCGGCGCGGCCGATCCCACTTCACCTGCACCCGGTGATTTGACCCAGGGCGACGAGTACATATCATTTCATTATTATTTCATATGCCATGCAGACTCTTAATGACTAACAATTGTTCTTAATGACTCTTACAGCAACTGGGAAGTTGTGTCCGGGAAGGGCCGGCACATCAATGGCACGCTGGCCATTCTGATTCGGCAGCACTACCCTGGGATGGTCACCTACGCTGGGGTGCTTTCGCCGCCCTGGATGTGGGACCACTTCCACGCCGCTGAGGATAGCGAGCACGGCACCGTTGCTGCGCGGATCAAGGCCGAGTTCTGGGTGAGTCTACGTCGCACTAAATTGGTCAATACTATGTATCCATCGGTCGCACTAAAAAAAATTAAACAATACATGATGTATGCATGCAGGACTTCTACAGATGCGACGCTGGGTTTGAGGCCCAAGCAGCGCGCGTGCAGGACAAGGTCCGCAGGTCCCGACTCCCGGACCTGTACTACGAGACGCGGCTCCAGTGCATCATCAACTACAACACTGACGTCCTTGGATAGGTGGTGAGGAAGCGCGAGGCCAGGAGCATGACGCTCACGAGAGAGCAGTACCTCTTAGTAAGAAGTACTTTTATGAACAATAGGTTGGCTTCATTTCATCTTCTGACATATCAATAACTTGATGGCATGCAGCAATGTCCTGATTGGTGCGCCAGGCACCGCCTCTGCTGGGAGGCCATTGTGGACAGGTGGCTCTCGGCCGAGTGGGCGGAGAAGCACAAGATCCGTCAGGACTGCCGCCTGCAGATGGGTGGGGCACCACACCACCAAGGCAATCAGAGCCTCAGCGCGTACGCCAAGACATGAGTAAATTTCTTTGTGCATTCATCTTTTTTATATATATTCTAACACTCAATTCTAACTACTTGTAATCGTTTTTGTGTTTTCCTAGCAGTCCCAGGCGCACCAGGGCCAGGAATGCAACGAGTTCGTGACGTACGCCTTGACACACAAGGGCAAGACGACGGCCCCGGACGTCACCTACATCCCGGCGGACGGCCCCGAGGCGTACACCAACGCGAGCGTCCACAGCAAGCTTAGCGAGTACACCTCGACAGCTCGCCAGCGCCATGGGGAGGACTTCGATCCAGCCCACCAGCCCCTGAACACGGACCACGTGATGAGGTTGGGAGGAGGAAAGCCGCACGGCCGGTACTGGATGGTGGACAGCACAGTGGACTCCTCCTCTGTTGCCAGCCTCACCGATATTCGAGTAAGGAGCACGGACTCTTCCCTCCCCATACGTCCTCGGCAGCCGAGCTCATAGCAGCAGCTGGCAAAGTTCCAGGTTACTACTCATAAACTCGGCGTTCATTGTTTTTACACATGTACCTTGCCTTTGCATTATTTAATCTTTGCAGTTGGAATGTTGCAGGAGAACATGCGGAGGCCCAACGGCAAGCAATGGAGGCCCATCGGCCGGAGATGGCAGCTGTACAAGTACAGAGGGCGGCCGAGGAGCAGAGGATGCGGGACATGTTCAGCTTCATGGCAAGCCTGCAGGCCTTGCCAGGTGTGGTCGCGCCTCCGTCGCTGCTCGCTCCAGTTGTGCCTCCTGCTCCTGTTCTAGGGACTCCGGTTAGTATGTGATCCTGTTGATGCCTTTAGCTTTTGCGTCACTCCTGCACATACTCATGATTTCGCTTCTCCATTATGCAGCCACAGTCAGCGGGTTCGGCCTCGACTCCACACGGTGACCTTTCTCCAACGTCCGTGTGGCCAACTGGCCCTCCTCCACAGACCGAGCACTCTCCTCAGCAGCCTGAGTGGCCAGGACCAGAATGGTAGTAGGTACCTCTTTTCATGTTCTTTGGACTCCTCCTTTGTGTTCGTGATGCACTAGAGACACTAGAGACATTTATATGTATGTGATGGATTATGGATTTTATATGATGGATTAAGGACGATATCTGTATCTGATGCACGATGGATGGACGATATATGTGCATTTCGTGGATTATGGATGATGAATGTGATATATTATGTGCTGTGTGTGATGATGTATATGATATATATATATATATATATATATATATATATATATATATATATATATATTATCCCAGGCCAACCTATGCAGACCTACAGTTTGAAGAACTGCCTCACATAGCCAATATGACATGCTTCAATGGTAAAGAAATTGTTGAATGGAATATCGATGGGTTTGTAGAATATCAAATATTTACCATGTGCCATCAAATGATTATGTATGCGAATGCATGCATTGCAAATGGAAATAAAGAAAAAGAAGCAGCCCATATGATTGTCATAGGATTTTCTGGACAATTAAGGGGCTGGTGGGATCACTATCTAGATGAAACCCAAAGAAAATCTATAATAGATGCTGTTAAAATAGATGAAAATGGTAGACCCATTATCCTAACAAATGACCAAGGACAACCCCTAGGAACAGTCTCAGACGCCATATCAACCTTGCTCTACAACATAGTTTACCATTTTGCTGGAAACTATCAGGACATCTATGAAAAGAATAGAGAACAATTGATTAATTTGAAATGCAAAACTATGTCAGACTTTAGATGGTATAAAGATTCATTCCTATCAAAATTATATACACTTCCAGATCCTAATCAGGACTTTTGGAAAGAAAAATATATATCTGGTTTACCTCCCTTATTTGCTGAAAAGGTTAGAAACGCCTTAAGAAAAGAAGGGGAAGGGAGCATAAATTATCAGAATCTAGATATTGGAAAAATAACTCAAAAAATACAAATGGTAGGTGCAGAGCTATGTAATGATTTGAAAATCAAAGAGCAGCTTAAAAAACAAAGGGCAATTGGGAAAAGAGAATTAGGAGATTTTTGTTATCAATTTGGTTTCCAAGATCCCTTTGAATCTAAAACGAAAAATTTACATAAAAACCATAAAAGAATTTATGAAGATAATAAGAAAGCCAAGCACCCCCTTATTAAAAGAAGGTATAAAAAGATAAATAATAAAGAAAATACTTTTAAACATTTTAAAAGAGAAAACAGGCCAAATGACCTTGTTTGCTTTAAGTGGGGACAAAAGGGTCATAAGGCTTCAAATTGTTATAAATCAAAAGTAAAACAAGAAATCCAAGCCTTGCTTGAATCAGATGCCGAAGATATTAAAGCAAGATTGGGCCAAATCCTGAATCATATTCAAAGTGACACTGGCTCTGAAAATGAAGAAAATACTGAGGTAAACTGTTGTGAGAATAATGAATGCTCATGCTACGAACAAGGAACTTCTGAAGAAGAATCAGATGAAAACATATTGGTTTTAACTGATCTAGAACAATTTGTTTTAGACACCTTTGACACTGTTCAGGACCCTGAGGAGAAGGAGGTTATCCTTGAAAAATTTCTGTCAAGGGTAAAAAACAACAAAGAAAAGTTGGTCACTGAAATCCAGAAAAAGAAATTCTGTTCTGCAGATGAGGTCTTCAAAAGGGTCGAAGATCTAAAGAAGAAAAATAAACAATTAAGCCTTGATGATCTTGCAAGAGAATATAATTTTATTAAAGAAGAACTAAGAGATCTTAATAAAAGAATTCAAATCCTTGAGCTTAATGCCAAGGGAGACTGCAAAAATAAAATTATTGAAGAAGAGCCTCAAGATGATGAATTAATTGGCTCTATAAGAAGATATTTTAAACAAAAATGGTACACCAATGATATATCATATGAGTTCCAAGATGGATTCAGGTCCGCCTATAACACCCTACTAGATTCTGGAGCTGATGTAAATTGCATTCGACAAGACATTATCCCCTTCAGGTATTATGAAAAATGTACTCATAAGATTCACTCTGCCGAAGGTCACTTGCTAAAGGTAAATTACAAAGTCCCTGAAATAAATATATGCATTGATAATATTCATATTAAAGCATCATTTTTGTTAGTAGAAAATTTAAAACAAGATGTTATTCTAGGGACACCTTTTCTTTCTTCAATACGTCCCTTTATGGTTACTGAAGATGGTATTCAATTTCAAATAAACGGAAAAGAGGTAAAAATATCCTTTTCCTCAAAATTGGAAGAAACAAAAATTAATCAAATTTCAAAATATATTCATTCAAAATCTATTAACATGGTATCCTCTAATAAAGCCTTGGTACCTGTTACACCTTATCAAAAAATGATCCCTCTTCAGAGAAAAGATTATTGTCACAAGAAGGTTACAAATTTATATGAGAAAAGATTTTTAATACTAACAAAAAGGATTTTCTCAATGCAGCAATATCTAGAGATGGCTCCTCCTCTGAAGTACGAACATCTCATAAGGATGAGTACTTGGAGGTTGCCGGCACTTCCAAAAGGAGATCGTGATTGTTTCAATCACAACTTTGCTGTAAATGAATTGCAGCAAGGGTTACTGAACTTGCTCTGGCAAGTAAAGACTAGGAAAGATAAAGCTCATGCCCTAAATGGGCTTGCATATTATTTCCAAAAGATAAGCAAAGGAAATTATCCTTGCACACAAGGTGATCTCTCTGCACAAAAGAGATTTCCAGAATTATCAGATGATCTTCCCTCGATGGAAGAAAAAGTTCCAGACAAAGCAGATGACTATCCTGAAAAGGAGTCCTCAAAATTATCAGATTTCAAAGATATTCTTATGTCAGGAGAGAAATCTCCAAAGATATATGATCAAAATGATCCTGATGCAAAATTATTGGATCACGATGCATCCATATTCCAGGCAGATACTTTCCTTCAAAAGGAAATGCAAAAGAATGAGATGTCTCATGATGAGACCATACACACAAAAGATGTATCCACTCAAACTGAGCCACACAATATTCCAGATGCCTTTGGTCATCATCAAAATTACACTACCTATGATCCTACAAAAGATATTCCTGAAAACCACCTTACCTTGCCCAAAAGAAACAAGACATACTCAATACCTACAAGTACTCCCTATGAGCTACTCATTCCTAGACTTAGCTTCAAAACCGAGCAAACCCTTTCAATCCTTTCACAAGAGATTATTGATCTAATCTGGGAAAAATACCACCAGAGACAGATGAGTGTGTTTCTCGGCCTCCAAGATTATTTCCTGGATTTATACACCAAGAGAGACAAACATCGAGGAATATCTGTCATTATCCATATTTTCCCATTTCTCTACCTTGATAGCAAACTAATCATCCAATCAAGGCACAAATATATCATTCTTCGGGTTGATATAAATCTAAAATATTTCAGAAGCTTGCCAACATATTCTACTGAAGAGATCTCTCTGCAAACAATGATAGATCAAGGGTTGGTCCATGCAATTTATGGATCAACAGAAGAAATTCTCTACTCTGATTTGGGAATGGCTATAAAAGAAGCCTGCAAGAAGCTATGTTATGTCAAAGGGAAATTCAGGATAATGTTCTATTCATCTCCCCCAAAGTTCACTCCACCAATAAGACCTGCAATGCATGATATCTATATTGACAAGGGATGTTATAACTTCCCTAGTTGTGAATATTATTATGATTTGGGAGAAGACTATAAAGAACTACTCTCCAGAGATACGAATCATGACAACTGGAGGATTTTCAATGAAGCCAAAGAACTTGAAGAAAATATCAGATTTGATCCTTCATATTATATGGTTTTCCAGAATAAAATTATGAGGATCTTTCTTCCAGGACTTCAAGGAAATTCTAGTACAATCACCAGATGTGTCGGGAGACTGATAAAACCAGATTATGGCAAGGAGACAGAACTACGGAAAGAATATCGCCAGTTCATGTCTTGGCAAGAGATGTGGCAGCCAGATGCAATTGATGGCATAGAATGTGCGCCAATGATAGACTATGAAGAAGATGAAGACTAGTGTCATGATAAGATAAGGATTCCTCACTATTGAAGATAAGGTTATCTTCAAGATAAGGATTCCTCACTATTGAAGATAAGGCTATCTTTATCAAAGTCTAAAGGTACATCATGAAGACCTTTTTGCTAGTCAAAAAGAGCTATCATAATATTTATGAATGGACAAAAGAAACATCATGAAGATGCTCCATCATCACCTTGGTGAAGTCAAAGAAATAATTATAAAGATTCTCCAATAATACAACTACAAGTCAAAAGTATCATCATATACAACTACAAGTCAAAAATGTCATCATGAAGAAAGGGCTCCACAATACCTTTGCCATCCCTATATAAAGAGAAGAAGAGGCAAGGGAAGGGCATCGCTTGAACCACCACCTCAACGATCACTCGAGCACGCTCTCGAGGTCCATCCGTCGATCGCTCGAACCACGAGGATCACACATCGCCTCCACCATCCACCATAGTATTGTATCCAGTATTGTATCCTAAATAAAAGACTCATATCTGAGTCTATGTGTGAGAGTTTGTAAGAGTCTAGTGAGAGTTTGTAATCAAGTTTGTACTACTACGTGTGTATCAAGAACCTGGTGTGGTGTACTACTCAGGAGGATTCACCTTCTGACTATCAAGGTACCTAATATAATCCAGGACTATATTTTATTAAGCACGTTCTTTGTTTATCATATGTGTGTTCTTGTTATATGATTGAAAATCCAAAAAATATTTATACTTATCCATTGTTCGTGTTGTTCTGCATTGCATTCTTGTTTATGTTCTTTATCTAGTTTATTTATATATTTTGTTCTTATTTGTGTTCTTTATTTTACTTACTGTTGCTTTATCACTTGCTTCCCTGCATTACATATAAACTCCTGAAAAAACCAAAAAACTCCACCATTACTCCACCTTCCCGGACATACCCTCCTTATCCTACCTAGACCTGACCACCTGGGTGTCGATCTGGTATATATATATATATATATATATATATATATATATATATATATATATATATGGTGTGTTTGTTTGTTTTGATGGAAAGAAAAAAACAAAAAAACAGCATTTTTCACCCCTTTGCCGAGTGCCGAGTGCATTTGCACTGACACTCGGCAAATCTGGGAACCAGAAATCTGGTTTTCCATCCAGATTTGCCGAGTGCCAGGCCTGGCACTCGGCAAAGATTTTTTCAAAAAAAATAAAAAATTCTTTGCCGAATATTGCTGCAGTGGCACTCAGCAAAGAATTTTTTTAAAAACAGTTGGACCAGTTTCTTTGCCGAGTGCCACGGCTAGGCACTCGGCGGAGATTTTTTTAAAAAAAAATTAAAAAAAAATCTTTGGCGAGTGCCATCACAGTCGGCACTCGGCAAAGAAGCCGTTAAAGTTAACGGTTGATATTTTTTTTTGCCGAATGCTGACCTGGCACTCGGTAAAGAAATCTTTGCCGATAAGTTCTTTGCTGAGTGCGGCACTCGGTAAAGTCTTTGCCGAGTGCATTAAGGTCTTTGTCAAGTGCCCCAGGCACTCGACAAAGAACCCGCATCCTGTAGTGAATCGACATCCATGCATGCTACTTAATCCGTCCGAATTTATAAGTCATTTGACTTTTTCAATCGTAAGTTTGACCACTCGTTTTATTAGAAAAATTATATAAACAAAAGTTAAATTTAACTTATTCTTGAAGAACTTTTATTAATAAAGGAAGTCATAACAAAAAGTGATATTTTGCCCAAATTTTTGAATAAGACGAGCAAACAAACTTAGGGGAGAAAAAAGTCAAATGACTTATAAATTAAAACGGAGGGAGTAGGTTGAAGTTACCAGATACTCCCTCCATCCCACGTACTGAGACTGTCGTTTTTGACTTTTAAACTTCTTATTTGACCACTCATTTTATTTGAAATTTTTATATAAATAATAACATAATTAAACTATTATTAAAATATCTTCAATGATTAAATAGACCATAATAAAATAAATAATATTTGAAAAAAAATTGAATAAGACAAATGGTCAAACAAAATGACACGAAGCCAAAAGTGACAATCTCAATGGGACGGAGGGAGTAGACGTTTTAAAGTTAGATATAAACTTTAACACACCTCACATTAAAATTTTAGTTATAAAAAATAATTAAGCTAAAATACTCTAAAGTGTTTATAGAGCTCTAAAGTCTAGAACACCAAACACGCATATTGACATGCATATAGTCAGACGCCCAGACCACCGTACCATATATACTACTCCAGTAGTTAGTGCAACCAACGATAATTCAGAGATCAGAATGCATATATGGTTGCTTCATGCAGGAGAAGAAATTAAATTCCGATACTAGAACTAGGCGACTATTCTCGTCTCCATTCAACGGCGATCCGCCGGTTGCTTCTTCCATCGCACGCGCGCTGCGACCTTTCCCTCCCTGGGTCTCTCTCGCTCCAAAATAACGACTACAAGCAGGCTAGAGTGGCGGTCAAACCATGATCAGTTGACTTTATTACCTTATGTAGGAGTATTATTATATATAAATAAAGCATATTCATCGATCACTGCAGGGGACAATGAGCGAGCTAGCGTAACATATAACCACGTACCCGAGACATGGAAGGCCAGCCGAGAAGCGGCGGCGGCGCTTCGTGGGGCCCGCCGCCTGCAGCTCCCATGGAGACCACCTTGCCGGCCGGGCGGCGGCGGCCGACGACGCAGCAGCAGCAGGTGAAGGTGAAGCACATCGTGACGAGGGAGGTGAGCACGGACATGGCAAACTTCAAGGACGTCGTGCAAAGGCTCACCGGGAAGGACTCCGCGGCCGCGCGCGCCGCGGTGGTGGCTGCCGGCGCCGACGGCTCGAGCTTCTGCGCCGTCGGTGGCGCGGTTGTCGCCGGCCGCGGGGCTACTACTGCTGCTGAGGTTTTTCCTTCGGGTGCAGTTGTGTTTGAGGATAACGTGGCAGGAGCCGGAGCGACGACGACAGTGTTCCCGTCGGAGGAAGACACGAAGCGATGGTGTGGCGGAGAGCGTGATGAGTGAATAGTGATCGCATGCATGCTGCAACGCCGTGCCATCATATATACTTGTGCGCTAGCTCTATGTATGTATACATTTTCCAGTCCTATTTTAATTATTTTTAGTTTTGGATTTATGTTACTAGAGAGAGAGAGGCAAAACCATTTTTTCCATGATTATTTATGAAGTTCTAAGTGTTATTACTGTTATTATTTTCTGTTTATACTAATAAGACAAGAAGAAGCCATTGCGCCAACTAACAATTTGTATAATTTCACACCCCCAAAAATCCCCTAAGGATTCACGAAGCTCGTTGATTTAGTGATGTATTTTCTTCCTTTCTACCACTTCCTTATCAACACTACTCCACTACAATAAGGCGTTTTTATTTTCTAGATTCATAGCATTTGCTATACACCAAAATATACAATATTCTAGCTAGATGCACAATAAAAAGGTAATGTATTTAAAAAAGTCAAATATCTTATAATTTGGAATATAGTGAGTAGCGCATTATTAAACCCATGCTCGTGCACATAAGTTTGGAATATAGTGAGTAGCACATTATTAAACCCATGCTCGTGCACATAAGCTAGAAGTTTTTATATGAAAGAAGCTTCATTTAAATAAAGTTCCAGCTTCTGAAAAGTGTCTAACCGTAGATTAAACATACAGCTCAAAAAACCTATGAACATAGAAGTTTCTAGGTGCAGTTACTCGTGTTCACGTGTATACCACAAAATGAAATGGTTAAAATCTACAAAACTCCTCCGCCCTCTATCAAAAGAAGGTGATAAAAATAGTGTATACAAATCATCTCATGTATCTCCAAATGCCACCCAGGGACCTCCACCAGCTGACCATAATCGGGCATGGCCGAGAACCACAAACATTGATTGACATATCTAACGATAAACCACACTCGTTCGAACCGTGTTGCACTTCTTCCTTTCACCAAGCCCCATTTTAGTATCCCGCTTTCTAGTAAACCAATAGGACATAAGAGCATTATAGCAAGGAAGTGCCTAGTATCAGTACAGATGGCACACAGGATCGCCTCAAGAGAAATGCTATCGAGGAGGTCACAGTGTCAAATATATTCATCATTATCGCCACCTGAATTAGGATTTCACCTTGAGACCTAGTGGAGAGGGGCACATTGACAATGGTCCAAGATATGTAAGGCCGTCCACAGTTGTAGGGTCGAGAGATGGCAGACTAGAGAGGGATGAATAGTCCGGACAAAAATTAATCGTAGCGGAAATAAAACCTATTCGGTTCTATAGACAATTCACCCCTCTAACTAAGACTCTAAGCACCTTGTCAAAGATCGTAGAAAGAAACAAAGGTGTAAGCCCAGCTTGAACTTCCCTAAACCGTTCTAGCGTAAAGTCACACAGACATAAGCACTAGTACTTAAAGCACGGGGGAAACTCCTACCAACTAGTAAGCAAAAGAGCACTAAGCACCTTACCTCACTACATGCTCAATGACAAAAATACATAATCCTAATCAAGAATCGCAACTCACTTAGTTACACAAACTAAGTGAGACACTAGTTCTAAGTTACACAAGCTAAGAACGTGAGTGGCAAGCTACACAAGCTAACTGATCTCATAATAGCAATTACAACTGCACAAGTAAAGTAATGCACAAAATAAAAAAAAACTTGTGTAGAAAGGAACAAACCACCGCGAAGGATGGGAAGATGTTGACGCGGTGATGAAAGGTCCTAAATGGCTAGAGGGGGGGTGAATAGCCTATAAAAATCTACAAACAACGCTTTACAAGCCAATTAGTAACAATAGCAAGCTTTGCAAAACACTAGCTCTAAACTATGCTATGCAAGCCACCTAGACAAGTATACTACACTATGATCACTAGTTCACACTCAAAGGCTATGTCACTACTATACGCTACTCCTAAGTGAGCAACTAACTAACAAGCTACACACGAGAGTAAATACACAAAAGTAAAGAGAGAAGGTGATTTCAATACCCCCGGTGTAGAGAAGATATGAAGTCCAATATAACCAATCAATCACATATAAGGGAAATCCTCGGTAGAGAGATGACACAAGATTTTTTACCGAGGTTCACTTGCTTGCCGGCAAGCTAGTCCTCGTTGTAGCGATACACCCACTTGGAGGTTCACGCGCTAATTGGCATCACACGCCAAACCCTTCTCAAGGGTGCCGCACAACCAACACAAGATGGGGATCCACCAAGCTACGAGCAATCCACTAAAGATGCCTTTCGCGATCTCCCGCGGGGATAGGCTCAAGAACCCCTCACAATACCTTGATCGGAGGTGGAGACAATCACCAACTCCCTTCAACGATCCTCGCAGCTCCAAGCCGTCTAGGAGTCGGCAAACTCCAAGAGTAACAAGAGAAACCGCTGCGAAATACCACTACCAAGTGTCTCTAGATGATCTCAATCAATGCAATGCGCTTGATGCTCTCCAAACTCACCAAATAATGAACACAATCAAGTAGGATGAGTGAGACTGGAGTGGGAAGGCTCACAAGTATGTTATGAAGTTTTGGAGTGCCAAGGGATGCTCCCCAAACCAGCCAAGTGACTATTTATAAGCCACACACAAAGAAATAGCCGTTTAGACTTCACTGCGTACCGTCGGACTGTCCGACGGCCAGACCGTCGGACTAATCTGCACGGTCCGACGCCCCGGATAAACGCCACGTGTCACTAGCCGTTTGAAGTCGAACGTTGGATCACAACGGCGAACTTTCCGCGCTAAACGAACCGTCGGACTGTAGGTCGTCGGACCAATCCTTACGGTCCGACGCCCACCGCCGTTGCACCGTCGGACTGAAAATACACCATGCGTCGGACCAAACGAAACCACGGTCCGACGTTTCCAGAGAGCTCCCCGAGCCCTGAAAACCGTCGGACGTTGGTCCGACGCTCACCGTCGGACTAACGCCGAGAGTCCAACGCTCCTCTGCTCTCCACGTGTCACCTCTTCGTCGCTCTGCACCGTCAGACGCTTCGGACAATAGTCCGACGCTCCAAAACTGAGCGTCCGACGCTCTCAGCAGTGTTAGTCATCGGACCGAGACTAATGGTCCGACGCTCTGTGACAATACGGTCCGACGCTAGTTTTTCTATTGTAACGTTTCCGAAATTCGCCGAATCCTGCCTCGCAAGCTCGGCAGGAGGAAGAGAGGACCAAACCCTCTCTAACCCTCAAACTTCACCCCGTTTCTTAAGGCACTAACACTCCAAAGAATCTCACACTTAAGTGCACATGTGTTAGCCTTTTCAAAAGAGTTTTCCAAGGGTTTGTTAGTGTCACTAGCATCTATATGCAATGCAATGATCATGAACACCTAGTGGTACTTGATAACCGTATTTCATCAACGATTTCGCCCCTCTTGATAGTACGGCTATCTATCCTAAATGTGATCACTCCCTCTATGGAGTCTTGATCACCAAAAACAAAAGAGCTCCTATGAATTATACCTTTGCCTTGAGCTCCTAGATTTTTCACCATCTTTTGATGAAGCTTGTGGACTCCTTTTGATGATGGACTTATACCATTTGCATGGATGCCGTCAATAGGGCTTTCTCCTTTGTTGATGGACTTACACCATTTTCATGGACGCCGTCATTGCCCTTCACTTGTGACCTCCACCGACCCGGTCCCTTACTCCATCTTGCCATTTGCTAATCAATTCTCATGAAACACTTAGAGCAATCATTAGCAAACTAGGTTTCATCAATTACCCAAAACCAAACATGGGCTTTCAGGTGATTTATTTCCCGGAGGTTCACTTGTCGCCATAAGCTATGTCCTCCGTTGAGACAAGCTCCAAGGTTGCCGCCGGTCCTCTCTACTAGTGGTGACCCGCAAGTCACACTCTCTCACGTGGAGCGCTTATCACAAGCTCTAGCACTTGACTCGGCCAGACCACTTGTCGCTCTTTATGTCTCACTCTACTAGCGATGCTCTTTGCGATCTCCCGCAGGGTGAGCTCCGACCCCTCACAATCTTGCTCTGGAACCAAGCACAAACTCCTTATTTGCTTCCACGAAGCCTCTCGCCACCAAGGCATCTAGAAGGTGGCGATCTCCAAGAGTAACAAGCACCACCGGCTTGCAACTCGATCACCTAGTACCACTCGAAGCAATCTCACAATATAATGCACTAGCGATTGATCACTCACTTCTCGAATGCGAATTCTATGAGCACAAGTGAGTTGGAGAGCACTAAGCCATGCACTAGTAGGGGAAACACGTTCCCAAGGTGCAAGACCTATTGCCTGGTCGGCCCTCACTCCAATTTATAGCCCCCCAAAAAATAGAGCCATTACCCTCTTCATTGGGCACTCTGCATATGCACCGGACGCTCTTTATGTTGCACCGGACGCGTCCGGTGCAGCGTTCGGTGCTCAAAACGCCAAGAAAACTAGCCGTTGTGCACCACCCGAGAGTTCCAGTGTCGCACCGGACGCGCCGGATGCCGGGAGCGTCCGGTGCTCTTTCGCGGCCAAACAGCACAATACGCACCGGACGCTGCTACAGTAACCACTGCGCGTCCGGTGCAGCGTCCTGTGCAGACCTCCGCTCACTAAAACGGCGATATCTCTTAGCTCCGACTCCGATTTTGATGATCTTGGATATTTTAGAAAGCTTATTCAGAGGGCTACACAACTCACATGATTGTTTGATCCAAAACTCAAAGGATAAAAGCAGTTTATCCATCCAAAATCTAACCAAGCTTCTCGCGAGTTTGAAACTTCAACCCTTTTGCAAATGTGCCAACTCCAAAGTGTTCCACAACCTTGTGCATGTGAGTTAGCATTTTCACAAACATTTTCCAAAGGGTTTTTCACTCTTCTTGCCACGCCGCTCGATCCTAACAATGCAAAGTTAGATCACTCCGAGTGGCACTAGATGACCGATATGCAAACAAGTTTGCTCCTCTTGATAGTACGACCATCTATTCTAAACCCGGTCAAGCACTTCTCTACTCAACCTTAGACCGGTGAAATAGAAATCCCTTATGGTTATACCTTTGCCTTGTGCTTTCCATTCCGATCACCGTCTTCATCTCCGTCTCTGACACCATCGATGCCGGTGCAACACATGCACCAACACATCAACAATGATATGATCCACTTTATATCATCACGTGGCTTTTGGTTCATCGATCCTCGACTTGCTTGCTCTTCACCGTTACGTTGGTCCATCGGCGCCAAGCCATCACCCGACTTGCCCTTCACACTTGCAACCGGTCCGTCGACACAAAGTCATGTCTTGATCTTCTCCACTTAGCCACATGACTTCATGTCATGTATCATGTGCATTTAGCTCCTTCATCACCACATGTGTGAGCTAAGCAACACTCTCCAAGCCATATCCACCTCCATGGCATAGTTGCTCACATACATGTACCAGTGGACTAATCTCCTATGTAATCAACACTTAAACACATATTAGTCCACCTAAGTTGTCGCTCAATTACCAAAACCAAACAAGGATCTTTCAGCAGTGTAGTAGTGATGTCTAGAAAATAGTGGACCCAACATTGTGCAAACAAAGCATCGATCCATCAGTACTTTAGTGTACAAAAAATAAAGCACCGAAGCCATCTGCAACTATTGCGACCTACATGAGATAAAGTAGAGTAACTTCTTTCTTTGTTTGATGGTTTGCAGGAGGAAAGAATCACTTGCTATAGTTGATCAAAAGTATTTTATGAATTAGGCACACAAGAAGATCATCTACTCCTAGTTTTTCAAGCTTCACTCGTAATAGGCATAACTGGCTGCAGCGCGGAGAGTGATACCTAAACATTCTCTCTCTATTTCAGGCATCACTTTGACCATACACTGGGGAAGTCCTAAGTGGCACCCTAAGCCACCACACCATAACCGGCACCATTACTAAGCCGAGCAAAGCTTTCCTTCGATTCATCCACTTAAATTGTAACCACCACATAACAGAGCTATTATGTCGGGACAGTTACAATGTATGTGGAAAATGTGGAAACCACCCTTCGTAGAGAAGAACAGCCTAATTAATGGTGAGTGTAGATCAAAGCTGAATCTATTGCATGGATACAGAAAGAGCTAACCGTTGCCAAAGGAAGTTAAGGAGCCAGCTACCATGAGTAGCTCAACTCACTATTTCAAGCCCAAACTCGACAATCATGAGAGAAATTAAATCAGATAACCATGACGAAGAGCCAAACATCTCCCTCACATATAATCACCTACCATGGCAAGGGCTACGTGGTCATAATTGGATTTTGTCAATCGTGGCCATTGATGCCAAAAATCAGCTCACTGTGAGATCATGACACGTATGGTTTTAGTTACCATCAACATCTCCTCCACCATCATCAAGATCGAGTGAAAGGGATAAGGAGGGCACGATGGAAGAGGATATTGCACTAGATTTGAAGAGTTGGTGGGCAATCCCCATTCCTCCTTTGCCACCGGCAAGGTTGCAGCAAGGAGGGAGACACAGGGTTGTAACAATAAAAGGCACTTGTTGCAAAAATCAAAAACTTCTTTTTAAAATACCTTAAAACATGATTGGTGATGTTGTCATATAGATTAACCGTGTTAGTTGGACCACGGGCTACATATATCTAATTGTGGACATGTATTTCTTATGGATTTCTTGAATTATTTCACCAAGAAACTTCCCCCCCCCACCCCCCCAAAAAAAAAAAAAAAACTACAACCCTATTTGTAAGATTTTTTTTTTTCGAATTGGAGAGGAGTTAGTAGGAAAAGGGAAAGGAAAGAGAAGGGCTAAGCCCAGCGGCCCACTGAATCTGAGTTTTAGTTGGCCCAGTAACCAAGTGCGCTCGGTGGACTTGCTTTGCTGGGTACTCCTGGTAGCTGTGCCTTTTTTTAAGCTATATACGAAAATAATGGAACTAGCTCACAAGTTTACATCGACTCAGAGAATGTGAGGATTTAGTATAGTATTTGAGTTCTCGTCACCCTTTATAATTTTGAGTGTGACAACGACAACGATGGGATGGATGCTAGGAATCAGAATAATTCGTTCGGAACCAAACCAACTTTATTTGGCTTCCCCTGCCAACAACCAGAATGATTTGTCAAATGACTTATTGCCATGGCAAATAAAGGGGCGCCCCCGGAGAACTTGCAACGAAAGGTTCATACATATAACACTATATATTATCATATATCCAGCTGCATGTTGTTGTTCCAGCTTGCCCCTTTCTTCTTTATTATTATGATCCTCCACTATATATCTAGCTAGCTTTATTGTATAATCAAGAGCGCGTTAAGTTATTGCACAACTCTATTCTTCTCAACTTAGAAAAGCAACTCCACATGCATCATCGCCCCGGCTTTATTAATGTTGCCAACAAAAGGTTTTGTGACGATCGACGACGATGGATGTATATGGCCATGAGGTTCAAAATTGCTCTCGATCGGCTCGACGACTCTCGTGTGGTATTTTCAGTTTTTCAACTGAGATAAGGCTTGTCACGGTTGTCACTCACTCACTATTCACTGCCTTTTCACCCACTGCCAGCAGTGCGAGTCGCTAGCTTATTGCGCGCGCGCGCGCGGTGACTCCGATCCCGGCCCGGCCCTTTTCAGTTCATGTTTTATTTCGATCGCATTCAGTCATCAGTGATAGATAGCGATCCTCCCGAATAGTCTCCAAAACGAGGGAAAGAGTCACGACCGCTTTGTAATCTTGGAACATTCTAATTAATCTTGGAAAGAGCCATGCCTGTCTTGCTGCTCGATCCGTAGCCAGTAGCCGCCCTCAGCTCTCGATCGCGCGCGATGAGGTGATATCGTCTTTTACTGGGGGAGAATGCATGTGGACATCGTCAGAACTGTAGAGATCGAGACAAGCTGAGGAACGGAAGTGGTCGATGGAGTCTCTCTTTTTGTAGCCATGCATCGGGTGAGAGCTGGGAGCTGGTCCGAATTAACTGATGGCGATCGAGACGGCGGTGTTGGAAATGCGTACGCAAACGACGACGAAAATGGTCCATGTGTGTTGACCGTACGTTCGTTCGTTAGAGAGATATTATTGCCTTGGTGGTACGATCGACTATTGTGTTAGCACTTAGCACCGCCGGGTTCGATCGATTGATCAGCATGCAATCTATCGTCGTCGTCGGTCTTCAATTATTTTTTAAAAACCATCCATGCATCATCATCCCCGATCCCTTTTTCTTTCCCCCGACTAGTAGTAGGTCTCTCGATCAGAGTCGATCGTGCCAAAGAGGCCGGGGACGACGAAAATGAGGTAGATCTAGAACGGCATCTGAGCTAGTGCCGCCCTTTCCACACCGCCGTATACGTACGTGTAGCAGGTAGCTGGCTAGAGCGCGCGATGATCGATCCATCGAGCAAGTTGCAAGAGAATTGAAGAAGGGCTCGGCTCGGTTCCACTTCCACCACACCCACCCATGCATATCATCTCCCGATCGGCAACTCGGCATCTATCTTCTCGATGGCGTTCGTTCCCCGTTGCATGGACGATGCATGCACACATGACTTGACAGCACAGGCCAACAACCACTACTCGATCTGCAGCTAGCTAGCATGCATACTACGAGTAAGAGTACTATTTAACAACACCAACAGCGACGTGTACCAAACAACTAACTAACCCCGGCCCTCTCTCTGACGATCATGCATATGATCAATCAGCCACTTAATTTGGCCCTGGAGGTGGAGAGACCCGTAACGACGACGACGTAGTAGTAGTAGTAGCTTCCCTTGGATTATTAGCACACGTCGACGAGCCGAGCCGGGCGCTCTCCCTCCCCCTCCCGTCGCCCGGCCGGCCGCCACCCCAATCATGCCAGAGTGCCAGACTGCCAGTGCCAGTCCGCGTCGATCGCCGGCCTTTGCTTGCGGATTCGGGGTTCATTCCCAATGCTGGCGGCTGGCCACGGGCGCGCGCGCGCGGGAGAGAATAATGATCGGCCGGCGCGGCGCGGGCTGGGTGCGGTGGCGTCGGCGTCGGCGTCGGCGTGGCGTTCGACAGCAACGGCGGACCGAACGGGAGCGCGCGCATGCAGAGGGACCGGTTGCGCTGGCGCCGCCGCCTGCTATGCATGCATGGCCGGGTGTAGCCAGATCCCCAGCCGCGTGTGTGCCACTGCTGGCTGCTGCCGGCCGGCGGTGGATCTCGATCGCTCTGACGGCCGGGGAGACGCTAGCTTCATCCGTCGTCACTCGTCAGAGGGCGACACAGCTAGCTAGCGAGAGTAGCAGTGGTCGATATGCTACCTGCTGGTGGGTGAGGGTGACAGGAACAGGATCGATCGATGTGGTGTTGTGGCGATGCCGCGCGCCCACGCACGCACGCGGGCTTGCATTGGGTGCGTGTCGCCGTCTCACACAGCTAAGCTGTATGCCTCGCGAGACTTGTGATGACTTGGGTGTGTCCTGCCCGTCTCTCTCTCTCTCTCTCTCGTCGACTCGTCGTCCCGTTTGTTGTTGCCTTCTTGCCGCGCGCGCGCTGTCCTGTCATCGTCTCCATCGTCTAATAATAACAAAGTAGTAGTACTAATTACCGCGCGGGGCCGGGGATGCATGATCAAGTTAATTTGCTGCCTTTCCGCGCGCCAGGCCACAAAGTCGAGCGTCTTTTTCGCGGAGTTTTACTATACTGTACGAGAAAGAAGACGTACGATCGATGGTGGCGTTAGGATTAGTGGAACGATCGCAGTGCAATGATTGATCGATCGATGAAGGCAGTAGCAGTGGAAACTACTGGCTAGCTAGGCTATAGGCCAGGTTCGTTTTCTCGCGGCAATGCGGTAGCAATAATCAATCACTTCCTAATTAATCTCCTTGCATGGGCCAATAAGCAGAGCTAGCAGCACTTTAATTTGTGCAGCGATTTGGCGCACCGGATAACATGCATTGCCATGGCCTAGAAAAGTTAGTTATTTGTCTGCATCCACCTAGCTGGATCGAGCTAGCTACCACACACTGCACCCAGTGCGAGTTTGTTACGAATGTAGGTGCGTGTGAGTGGTGAAGTTGCACGGGAGTCTTCTCTTTAATCGACTGAGACAGAAAGCCTAATGCATATATATGATATGGTTGCTCTGTGTCTCACCTTGTTAAAGTGTAATCACTATGTTGCACATATTTATAGGCCCTAACAATAGAACCTATTTGTGGTGTGCACTGCTCTGCTGCTGGTCATCAAGTGGCAGTCTGGGTTGGGGTTACATCGCTTTTTCTCAGCATTGGGAGCACAAACACACAAAAGCATGCATGTCTACATGATTCAATCAAAGCAGAGACACATTGGCAGGTCTGAGTTTAATGGTGCTGATCCTGGCCCCTCCATCATCATCATCATTCCATCGGCTAAGTTGCTGTGTGTCGCAGTGTTGGCACCCACTGGCAAAATAGTACTCGACTTTACGAAGGGTCATGTACTGTACATGTACGTCCACCTATTTTATACATACACATGCATGCATACTATAGTGTGCTCCTCTGGTTTATTAAGTTACTAATTTGGAAACACTTGCAAGCATCAACAAAGGCTTTAGCACTCGATCAGCGACCATATATATTTGATCGGAAATCAATGTTATGGCTATGTGGCTGGACATGGCCATGCCCATGCCCATGCCCATGGTATAGAGAGACAGGCCGGGGGACTGGATTGGCTGAGTACAGCATCAACGGCACTGTAGCACTTTGCTCTCTCTGGCATTTTCCCCTTGTGAACGTGACACCCACCCAATAATTGTTCATCTGCTGCAAACTCTTCTTGCCTCCATTCCGTTGGCTGATTTGGATAAGCACCACGAATAATGAACGAATGAATGAAAGAAAAAGAAAGATATATATATCCTATAGATATAGATAGATAAAACAGGATAGAAACAAAGACCTTTCTACTCTGCCGTACGTTCATGTCTACCCTCCGGTCTCCGGAGGCAGAAATTCGGAGCAGGTGGAAGAGCGCACAACACACACACATCACACCCACCGTTTTCAGAAACGAGCAGACATCCGTGTCAGCTTCACGCAAGGGTTAAAGAACAGCGGCATCGATCGGTCGCAAACATTTTTTATAGTACCATAAGCGGACGCAACCTGGTCATGTTGTATATGCATACATTTCCCATGCACGCGACAGCACCACACCGACGGTAGGTGCAGGTTCCCTTTACAGGCGCAAAGAAAAGTCACAGGGCGAGGGGAAAAACAGAAAAAGTCAGGGCGAAGCAGAAGAGACGACGAGTGCCGGTCACTCACGTCTGCTACCAATTCTAGACCGAATTCGAGACCCCCCAGCCCAGCTGCTCTGCGTGGAGAGACTGAAAGAAACTGAAAGTAACCTGCCAAGTTTTCATCATAGAAGAAAGAAAAGAAGATGGGGGAGCAAATAAAGCAGAGGAAATCCTTCCGGGCACGGGACTGGGCACAGCCGCACACCGGCTGCGGCCGGTTAATCCCCGATTACCCGGCTGGAAAACGCCCGTCTCTCGCCATCATTCTCCTCGCTCGGAAAAGGCCCATATATCATTGATCATTACCCACCCGAAAGGCGCTTTAGAAAGCTCCCCCGCAAAATCACATGGAAGTCGCGGGATCGCAAAGCGGTGGAGCGGAAAAAGGACGTCCACAGCTGACAGCGCATCAAATGTGCTCGTCCTCGCCGGAGGAGCTGCGCCTGCCTGCCGGTGCCCGCTTCCCCGGCTAAGTAACCACCGGAACCAACGGCCTCGCGAGACCCGTGTCGGGCGTCGGGTGTTATTAAAAAAATGAAATGATGGCGCGGGCGGTGGAGATGCTAGTGCAACGGCCGAATCGCGTCCCACCGAGCGATCTGGACCGTCTGATGCCGATCGGGTGAGCGTGTGCCATCGCCGGATACCGCTGGCGCAAAAGGCCAGGCGCTGCTGGCACATGCAAATACACCTGTATCTGCCTCTGCCTGCGCCAGCCGCCAGGCGAGCGAGACGAGACGCAAAAGGTTTGTTGGCGAAAGCCGTGACCGTGGCGTGGCGAAAGCCGCCGCGCAGGCGCAGGGCCTCAGGCCTCACGAGGGCGAGGCTATAAAAAGATGCCCCAGCCCAGGCCAAACCGTGTCGTTCAAGCGCAGCACTGTGCTCGAATCGACTGCTCTGCCGTGCCGGGTCTTGGCATTGCGTTGCGCAGCCGTATAAAGGGTTGGTTAATTAATTAATTAGACGGTGAGATGAGGACCGGGCGGCGGATGCCTGCGGCGGCGCTGGTGGCGCTGGTGTGGTCGTGGGTGGCGCTGGCGGCGGCGGCGCAGAAGTACAATGCCATCTACAACTTCGGCGACTCCATCACCGACACCGGCAACCTCTGCACCAACGGGCGGCCGTCGCAGATCACCTTCACGCAGCCGCCCTACGGCGAGACCTACTTCGGCACGCCGACGTGCCGCTGCAGCGACGGCCGCGTCATCCCGGACTTCCTCAGTACGTCACTCACGCCTGCTCTGCTCCTCGAGCTGCCTCGCTAATTAATCATTTCCCTGGCTGGATGCTGACGTTGTACGGTGGGCGCCGCCGCATGCAGGCTCCAAGTTCGGGCTGCCGTTCCTCCCGCCGTCCAAGTCGACGACGGCCGACTTCAAGAAGGGCGCCAACATGGCCATCACCGGCGCCACCGCCATGGACGCGCCCTTCTTCCGCTCCCTCGGCCTCTCCGACAAGATCTGGAACAACGGGCCCATCAGCTACCAGCTTCAGTGGTTCCAGCAGGTCACCTCCTCCGTCTGCGGTAATGGTGAGTCATGCGTTCGATCGTGCCAGCCGGTCCAGTCCAGCCATGGACGCCGACTTTAAAGCCTGTCTGTCAGTCACTCATTTGATTTCTCTGGCTGGCTGGGTCCCTCTCTGACGAACGAACAATGGATGAATTGCAATTGCAACAGACTGCAAGAGCTACCTGTCGAACTCGCTGGTCGTGTTCGGGGAGTTCGGGGGCAACGACTACAACGCGATGCTGTTCGGCAACTACAACGCGGACCAGGCGAGCACGTACACGGCGCAGATCGTGAGCACGATCGCCAACGGAGTCGAGAAGCTGGTGGCGATGGGGGCGACGGACATCGTGGTGCCCGGGGTGCTCCCCATCGGCTGCTTCCCCATCTACCTCACCATCTACGGCACCTCCAACGCCGGCGACTACGACGGGCTCGGCTGCCTCAAGAAGTTCAACGACCTGTCCACCAACCACAACAGCCAGCTGCAGGCCCAGATCTCCAGCCTCCAGGCCAAGTACAAGTCCGCCCGCATCATGTACGCCGACTTCTACTCCGCCGTCTACGACATGGTCAGGAACCCCGGCAACTACGGTACGTATACGTGTACTCTCCTCGTCGTCGTTGTGACGAAACGCTAGCGGTTGTCACGCACCATGGACGGAACGCTAGCTCCAGGCGGCGATGACCGGCTGCAAGGCGGCAAGTTGTCACGCGGCTCGAGCATCCGTGACGACTGCCGGCTTGGCGGGTACTGCCCGGCGCAGGCCAGCTTTCAAACAGCGCGCTTGGCGCTTCCGGCGGACCCAACCCCTGTCCGTCGCAGAGCGGCTCTTGAATGCGCCGTCCTGTTGTGGCGCTCAGTCACCTACGCGTTTTAGCCGAGTAGGATAGGAGTCCTGTCACGTGTGTAAACAAAACCCCGTGCACCAGCAGGAGGCCGCGCGCGCAACCGCAGCATGCATATCCATCCACCATGTGCATGTGCAGCACGACGAGACAGGCGACATGCCCGTTGCTCGTGCGCTGCGGAAGCGTGGGCGTGGGCGTGTCGCGCGGCGGCGAATAGAAAAAAATGAACGGTCCCGCCCGGTCCGCGCTCGTGACGGCTGCCTGCCCCTGCCCTGGGCCCTGCCGCGCATTTGTTTAGGTGCCGGATCTCGCACTGGCGCGAAGCGAGAGATCCCCAATTATGGGACGATGATGGCGGACCGCGCACCGGCTCGCGCGTCGCGGTCGTGAGACGAGCCGCCTGTGCGCGCATGTTCCCGAACTTGCCGAGACCGAGACCGGCCATGTTCCCCCTCCCACCCAACACATGCGAAATTGAACGCCGGCCCGGGGCCCGGGCACACTGCTCCTGCACGTTGCGCCGGCCGCCGACGAGCCTTGGTTGGTAGTACGCGCTACTAGTCTACTCCTACTACGCATCATGGCGATGCGGGGAAACAAGAGCAAGAAAACAAGACGCGGCACTCAGCTGCTCCTCCTGGCTGCTCGTGTGGTCTCACTCGGTTACTCTTTGCACTGACTGCAGGGTTCAGCTCGGTGTTCGAGGCGTGCTGCGGCTCGGGAGGCGGCAAGTACAACTACCAGAACAGCGCGCGGTGCGGCATGTCGGGCGCCTCCGCGTGCGCCAGCCCGGCGTCGCACCTCAGCTGGGACGGCATCCACCTCACCGAGGCCGCCTACAAGCAGATCACCGACGGCTGGCTCAACGGGCCCTACTGCCGCCCGGCCATCCTCCACAGCTAGTTCCCATCGTCAGGGACTCAGCGAAGCGAGAGGGACCGATTAATTATTGTTTTTTTATTGTTGTTGTTGTTATTATTATTATTACACCTGTGTTTACGTTGCCGGGCAAAAAAAAAAAAAAAGTGTCTCGGCAACTGCATGCATGTGTTCCTTGTTCTTGTTCCTCTCCCTGTTGTAATTGTAACTTATTATATTATGTACACTGGTCTTCATTTACAAATCAAATGGTATAGGTTTTCAACAAAGGAGCTTTTTTACTCTGGTCTGCCTGTGCGTGGCATGTGGTCGGGGCTTTTCTGAAAACTTTTTCCAGCAATCACTCTCCGACGGTAATTCCTGTCTCAGGCTATCCATGTCGTCACCCGTTAGGGCCCGTGAAGGCTAGCCGTGACAGGGTCTTCGCGCAAGGCTCCGACGCTGCAACTGCAACGCACCATCACGAGAGCTCGTGAAAACAATTCAGAATGAGAATGGCACCAAAAGGAAACTGCAACTCCTTTGTTGCATCCATATGCCGCTACCCCAGCACAGCTGCACAGCAAACCTCTCAGTGCCCAGACAGCGAAAGCTGTTTGACTAACGAATATGAACACTACTGTTGCTTCCAAAATGAAATTAAATTCGTCTCAGAAGATTCGTCCAGGTTACTGATTCCAAGTTGTCTGAATTATTGTGGACTATTGGACTTCACATCAGGAACAACTAGAGTGACCAATCAGTTTGGCTCCGTATTTAAATGATAAATGTTTATATATCCCAATCTCAGATCCTTGACACAGCTGGAGATAAACGCTCAACATTACTCCCGGTAACAAGGGATTTTATTCGAATAATATACCTCGACCTGACCACCTACAACCAAACTAAAAGCTCCCCCCAAAAAAATATAAACGCTCTCACAATAATGTAAATGAGATATGAGAATGTGTTGCTAGAGTGATCGCCCAGAGATCTAAGTTTGCTCGCTAATTATGAATCAGAGGAAGTAGATGATTCAGCGTTTACTCCAAAAACAGACTCTCAGGGAATATCCCTGATTTCAGTCAGTCATAGCATCCGAAGGTGTATGTATGGTCTATCCGGCTATCAATTGCCACTGCATTCTTTGCCTTCTACTTTCTATACAACAAAATTCCTTTTTGCTACAATACAGGATGGACGTTCCAAACGTCGATCACGGTGCTATTGCAAAAGAAGCAATGAAGGCTAGCTGCTGTGATAAGGATGCTGAATGAGAATTCCTTTGCTACAGTACTAGGTTATGACGCGGCCAGTATAGGTTCCTTGAGCAGTGCTCCCACAATGATTGCACCAGATGAATCAAATGAATATTCCAAACTGGGTGAGGGCAGAGGTCAACTATCAGATCCGTAGTTTGTGTTCCAACCAAGAAATCATCAATCCTCAGACTCGGACACCTCAGCTGCCACAGTTGGACCACCTGTACATTCTTTTCTTTGATGAAGCTCTAGCATTTTTACCTCTGGGTGGCATAGCCCTGTGTCACAAATTTGGACGTTAGCAAGGCCCCAGCAGGCCAGCATTGTCTTTAATGATTGAACTGTAGGCATTTTTGAACTGAAAGGTTTAGCAAGAAATGGTAAGAAGACCAGCTTCTATAAATTTCTCTAGTCTTATAAAAACACCCCTCAAAATTGTCCATCGTTTGTGAACTAACACTAGTACATGTAGAACCTATTTACAGGTTAATTTAATTAAGTGATGCTTACTTTTGGTCTTTATATGTACATATTTGATTAAAGATTCGAATGTACAATATGAAAATATGCATGTTAGCCAAGTCATAACAAGGGGCAAGAAAATGCACATATGCCAATCTATCTAAAGAAATAAGAAAGGAAATGACCTGAGCATTTTGGAA
Source organism: Eremochloa ophiuroides (assembly GCA_038502445.1). Lineage (NCBI taxonomy): Eukaryota > Viridiplantae > Streptophyta > Magnoliopsida > Poales > Poaceae > Eremochloa > Eremochloa ophiuroides. The sequence goes on along the minus strand of JAHLJS010000003.1, from coordinate 12,973,327 downwards.
TGTCCCAAACAGCAATTGAAGACTCTGTGCAGTCAGGTTCACAAAGTGCATGTGTGTTCTCATGGTTGACGTTCATAGCAAGCATCCACGATCCAATTGTAACGTCCTCGTTGCTGAACATACGGAAACTGGAGAAAACATGTGCAAGAATATAGTGAACAGCAAATAAAATTATTCAATCAGAGGTTCCACAGTGATGTAATAATGCTACTATGTGAGAAATTGAGTCTCACATCTTCTGGTGTTTCTTAATCTAAAAATGTCAGTTTCTTTGCTACTGCTATAGCAGCTCTACCCATGCTCCAGGGTTTGTGACTTCAATATAGCATTAGCAACCAATGATCCTTGTTCATTGAAATAGTACACCTTCACCAGAGAGGCAGAGATAGGATTGTAGGAAATAAAGAGTACTTAATGCTACATTCTGATTAGCAGGTACATGTTTAGTTAAAATTACTAAATTTCAAGTTTCAGAATGTCATGCTGCACAGCTGCAGTCTTTCAGCATTAGACGATCAAAATATTCATTCTTGCGAGAGCAATGTTTCCTCACCACGATTTGTTTCTCAATTTCACATACGCAATATAACCCAAGATGTTACAAGTATATTTGCCAAGCAAAGACATTTTTGCGGCAATAATTAATACAGGTATTCCAGTTATACCAGCCAGTACAGTTTCCCAAAAACTAGTGCATGAGTTGGAAAGACTAATTTGGTGGTAGTACAAAAGCAAGACAAACAACCATATTTGCTTAGTACAATTAAGAAACATGTGTATGTAGAAAATAATTGCAAAAAAAAGGTAAGTTTGTGTTTCATACTTTCATGATAAGAACATTCACTGCAACTTACCTGTTGTTTCTCAATGCAACCAAGCTAGCCACCACGTCAGCTGATAAAGCATAAATTGGTCCATATGCATGAAGGAAGTATTCCGATCCGAGTAAGAAGGATTGCGGCTCATACCTGCATCTCTCAAAAGGCACAATCAATCAACATAAGTAGATATTGTCTAATTGATGAATGATAAACCTAATAGTTTTGCCATGTGGAGCATTTACAGGTCCAAACAACAAATTGAGCAAATTGCACTCAAGTTCCACAAATTTTGATAGCTTCGTCCCTGGATAAGTTACCACTATCAGCCTGAGCCTGCAGATTAACCTACCAATTCAATTTTATGTGCAAATACAATGCAACTGTCGTGCCCTCAGGCACAGCTGAACACATTCAGGTGTATGTATGTTTGTTCATTCATTTAAATCCTGAGTTATACAGATTTCATTTGTCTCACAGAGTGCATGTTAGCCAAGTTGTTGTCTCATTTTTTCGATCATACTACTAACATGCAGTCATGCGGATACAAATTTACAACACAACCACTAACACTTCGAAATGCTCAGGAAGAGCAATCGGGATAGATGAAGTATGTTTCACGTCTACCTAATTATTGTTACAAAGCAAGACATAAAGGATTTGTAAAGCAAGCCAGGCCCTCCTAGGCTCCTACTATAAGACACTTAACTCACCTTGGACTTCGCTTTTCTAATTTAATCAAACTTTCTAATTACCCAACTTCTTACCATATGCTTTTTCCTAATTAACTAAAAACATTCTATTTCCTTGACTCCCAGGGTGAGTTCAATCACCAGACAAGTATAAGACCTCCTGGTTGCTTGCCTCTTGACCACAGCAGTTAGTAATAAGTTGCAAGGTTGGATATGAAGAGACATAACCAATCAAATTATAGATTTGGATCCAAGAATACCAACTATGAAAATTTACAGGCACACCCACCATGTTGCAACTTGCAAGAATGATAATATGCACATTTAGGTACCTATCACACAATTACCGCAACATATATGTTGGTTCCAGCAATGTTTGGTTGGCCATTTCATCTAGCTTCAATCACATCATGTTTGGCCGTTCATCCATCTGGCCCATGTGGTCGTTTTTTAGTGTTTTATGGCGCGTCTTTATCGGATCTAATCTTGGCTGGGTGGGGTTGTGTGTTAGGCGTGCCTGGCATAGTAATCAACGCGGTAAAGCAAGACTGGTTACTACTAGGATTCTTGAGCGCTGAAGTGTAAGGTGTGTCGATGCCCTACTACTATGCCAGTCGAGGGATTGTAGGGGAGAACGCCACACCAAAAAGGAAAAGGATAAAAGCGGAAAAGGAAAAATGCCCCCAGGCCATGTATAACCCATAAAAGCCCAACAGGCCCACAAACCTAACTGCCTAGTGCCTAGCCTAAAGACTACAGACAAAGGCAGCAGTCATCTGCTCTTCAATACTGGAGGGAGGCGGCTGCCACGGTGGACCACGGGCAGGAGGCGACAGTCCCTTTTACGATGGAGTGTGGATCAGAGGAGCGGCCCTGCTACTACAGTGCAAACTGGATGCAGCGTCCCCTGCTACTGGATCAACCAGAGGAAGCAGCCACTGCTGCTGGATCGAGAGAGGACGACAATGACTCCTGGCGGTATTGCACACTTCTCTCTCTGTCTTGCACTCTGTTTCACCCCGGCTCCCTATCTGTCTCCCGCCGGAATCTCCTGTGGTTTTCCCCCTTCTTCTCCCACGCCCGCCACAGCTCATATGGCTCCCACCACAACTGATTTCCCACGATTCAGACACCAAAGTGACAATTTTGGGATGCCAAACCCATAAGGCGGATGGCATACATATGTAAGGAGAGTCGTTGGGCATGGCCATGGAGTCACCTCTAGGCTGCTCCAACGCTTAAGCTTAAGCAATGCCTTAATAACCATAGTGCCTGGGACTGGGAGTGGGCTTTTTTTGGCCATCTCCCATATATTTTATTCTCGTCTTAATGAGATGATACTTGGTTCTCCTATGTCATTTGAGGAAAAAAAACAACAGTTTTGTTCCTTAACCACAGATACGAGCCTAAGAAGATAAAAATGTTAGTTTCGATCTTCAGAATACTTGGAAAAGCTATATCATGCCAGTCCATACAAACATATCATAGCACACTACTTTAGATGGCATAATCCACCCTCTTGAATTATAGAACTTCTTGAAGTAAAAGTATATGCCAATGTGAATAATATAAGAAATTTCAGATGTCAAAAAAGTAACGAGTGGAAGCAAAACTGTTTCTAGCATCCCTTATGTTGTACTCCTTTCGTTCCAAATTATAAGTTGCTTTGACTTGTCTAAATACATAACTTTGGCTATGCATCTAGATATACACTATGTCTAGATACATAGCAAAAGGTATGTAGCTAGAAAAGCCAAAACAACTTAGAATTTGGAATGGAGTAGAAAGCAAGAAAATTATAAACATTTACAAATCTGGGTCAATATCAATTCAAGGCTACTTTCCACATAACTAGCATGATACAGTAAGCATTTGTTTTTCTTCAAATAAACATCCACTTCATTTTCCAATAAAAAACAGTAAGGTGATAATTAAACCAAATAACACCAAATGACAAAACTAACCATTTCAACTTAGGATCAGTAAAAACAGGCCCCTTCTTCATGCATCCAATGTATGTTTGAGGATGTGACCGCTCTTTAGCCAAAAGCAAGGAAAGCCTATCTGCAGAAAAAGAAGTAAGCGGTGCAAGCATCAACATTTCAAAAGGACACCTATTACTCAGTCACTAAAAGGAGACTTGGGATATTGTTACTCACCTGGTCTCAAGTAAATGTCATCATCCGCTTTAACATAGAAATCAGAATCATACAATGCATAGGCAGCCTTAAAGAAAGCTAACCTAAAACATAAGACAAAATCAGCATCCTGAACAGAGACAGCATAATGATATGTAAATACCTCTATTCCTTACGTTTTGTATGGGAGCCTGCTATACTCTTCCTCAAGATCTAAAAGCACAAAATCATCATATTCTTCAACTTCTCTATTAAGAGCGGCCATCTTGTTCTTTGAATTGCTTTTCCCAATCACGAACCGGAATGCCAGACCAGTAGCTTCCTCCAACCTGCAATGCAGAGGATAAGTAGAACCATTGTAAGGGATAGACAGCATCACCACCAGATAGAAAACAATACTACAAAACCAAAGACTGTACTAATCGCCAAGCATCACAGTCAGAACAATTGGAAAATAAGGTGAAATTAGAGAAAACCCTTTTGCTTGTATCTTACAGCTGGTGTGGGCTGATTTGTCACAGGTAGGCAAGATCTGTCACTGAAATCGCTCGAAAGATCCGACATAACAACTATAACTCAAGATTCAAACTAATGAATTGCCAATGGACGTGAGAACAAGTACAACTACTACAAAGGGTCAACTAGTTCATGTGAAAGGACAGCATAGTCCATCTCTGAAGAGCGTTGATGCAGTGCCTGCCTACCTGGTGCCTAATCAATAATCATAGCTAAGAAATAGACTAGGCACACAAGCGGTAATTAAGGGCAAGTTGGGAGAGTGGCACCTATGGTGTCAGTGGCCCCTGTTTGGAAGTACCACTAAAACAATGCATATTTTAGCAAAATCATCAGATTCCATCACAAACAAATAACATCATTGCACATGAACCAGCACATGAAACACCAGTAAGCAGATATTTCAGAAATGCAGTTAAGGAGCAAATGATACCATATAGTTATGTCTAAACTGCCAGATGTTTTTATCCACATTGACCAATACAGTAATTCATTTACAGGTAGATCATCAGTAATTTTGGCGATGTGATAAAATATTTAGTGGATCACAGTTACGTCTAGATATAAGAAATATCAAAAATGAAAACTACCAAACAACTCTCCTATAATAAGTTTGCAATCGGTCTCGCCATATTATATTATTACTATAAATAAACTCAGGATAGCAGCTAGCAAATATCGAAAATAGAAACTACCAAACAGGGCTAGCAGTAACAAAACACATCAAAAGTCCGAACTCTAAAAGTCCAGCTAGATCTCGACCGGCAGAAGCGAAAATGAACTAGCAAAGCCGTGATACCAGCGACTGACCGAAGTAGACCCTGGCGATCCGCGGGGAGCCACGTCCGGCGCAGCGCGCGGCGGCGGCCGATGGAGCCGAACCCGGTGAAGATCCCGACGAAGGCCATGACCTTGTGGCGGCCGCGCGATCCGGTGGCGAGCGAGGCCGGGAGCTCCGCGGAGCCCGCGGCAGAGCCATCCCCTGGGCGGCGGTCCCACGCGACGGAGACGGAGAGCGGGCGCGAGGAGTCGGGGCAGCGGGTGTGAGTGACGGACGGGGAGCGCGAGAGGGTGAGCGCGGCAGCGAGGAAGCCGGCGAGGCCGAAGAGGAGGCAGGCCGCGGAGAAGGCCGGCGTGGAGAGCAGCCGGCGCAGCGCCCCGCCGCGGCGCGAGGCGGAGGAGGCGAAGAAGACCTTGGGCGAGCCCGGCATGGCGGCAGGCTGGCGGGCGGGCTGGCGGGCGGGTGGGCCGGCCGGCCGGTCCTCCCTGCGCGCGATGCCGGCACGACGGGGTGGGCGGGGAGGATCGGACGGGACCTCGAGGAGGGAGCGGAGCGAGGCCACGGCCGTTTGGAAGTCGAGCCCACGGGATCTCTTTTTTCTCTTTGGGGCCTCGTGGGTTTGGCAAAGTGGCCAGGACAAAGAGGGCCATGGCCCATGTGCCAGATCATAGTTCACAGTATTGAGCAGCGCCAGCTCAGCAGAAATCGGAATGGAGTAGGAAAGTCGTATGAAGCGGTAGGGTACGGAGTACGATTATACGGAGAGTTCATCAAGGTGTCCTTAATGAATATTGACTTATCATGAACTGACATTCAAGATTAATCTTCGAAGTTCGATGGCCATATGCTAGATCTACCAAATTGTTATCCTTGGGTTAACACTCAAAAATATACGGAGGTGAAGTTTGGGCACCTCAGTTTAACATGTTGTGAACATGTTAGAGGTCAAGCGACGCAACAAACAATGAGAAAACGCGCAGAGAAAACGGCGAGCCACGCAAGGCCGCACCAAGCTGGCCTAGCCGGTTCCATGAACAGGCCTAGCCGGTGTGGCCCTAGAACCGGCCTAGCCGGTTAAGCTAGCTCCCTCCTCCTCAGGCCCGTGTAAACTGGGTTAGCCGGCTCCCAAGCTGACTAAGCCAATTTCCCTGGAATCCAAACCGATTTGGAAACAAATCGTTTTTTGGTAGTTATTTAATGTGGGAAACTTGTGCAACGAGTTTTGTAGTTGTTTTTTGTTGTGATAAGACCACACCCTCTCCATATATGAGAGGATCACCATCTCTATCCAATCATCAAAATACACGACAACTACTCATTTTACCCTTCTTACTCGATCTTAACCCTAATATGTTGTTCATCACGTCTCCCGGTAAGATTTTGCGGTGTCCTAGGCGGCCTTGCTGGTTTTAGGGCAACCTCCACACGCTCCTCCCCGACGGGTCTTTCCAAGAGGTGTTCAGGGGTCTATTCGGTTAAGAGTGAGCTCCACATCGGCCCTATCGGTCTCTAAATATTCTTGCCGATCACGCTGCGTTCTTACTGCGTTGAGGGTTACATTGTGTGCAACCTCTTGGGTGTACCATCCCACTGGTGTGTTGATTCAAGCGCTTTCTGCATCAACATACTTTTTGGCAACTTTTCTAGGGAAGAAGAAAGGCAAGATTCAATCCACTATCGACATGAACAGCATGGATGGTGATCAAGGTGACAAGAGGAACCCCTTCAATCAGAGGAATATCGTCAATCATGAAAGGATCAAGATGACCAAGAGGGAGTGAATTGGACTAATTCCAAATTTTCACAAACAATTCAGCCTATCGAGATAGCTCAATCACTCCTAGTGCCTAAGAGTGTTCTTCTAATCCTAAAATAAGTTTTGCATCCTAGTTTCAATTCTAGTCTATCATGGCAGTTCTGAGAATGTAAAGCACTCAAAATAAATTGCACAAAGTAAAGAAAGGAGAGGAACAAGCGATGTTTTTTCCAAGGTATGGGGAGTCGACACTCCCCACTAGTCCTTGTTGGAGCACCCACGCAAGGGTGTAGCTCCTCTTGATCCGCGCAAGGATCAAGTGCTCTCTACGGGCTGATTCTTTGTCACTCCAGCACAGTGAATTGCCCACAGCCGCTCACAAGATGAGTTGGGCCATCCACAATCTCTGCGTATGATCACCAAGCTCTCAATCACCACCGGACTATCTAGGTGATGTCGATCACCAAGAATAACAAGAAATAAACTCTCACTTGACCACAACAAGTCTAATGAGGATGGTGGATTCACATTTGCTACTCTCTTCTAGCTCTAATGAGGTTCCTAGCCTTGATTCTCAAATCACAACAACCTTACTAGGCTCTTGCTCTCACAAGGGCTCACAAAGGTTTCTTTAGAGGGTCAAATGGGCAAGAGAACTAGTATGAAGGGGATGGAGAAGTATAAATACCCCCACTTCCAAAACTAGCCGTTTGGAACAAAATTCAGCTAACTGTGCAACCTCCGGACCATTCAACTCGCGTCCGACTCTCACAACGGCTACAATAGTCGTTACTGTTCTAGGGGCGTCCGGACGCTCCAAAACCTTTCTGACCACTTTTGGCCGCCTCCGAGCGTTCACTGTGGATGGTCCAGACTGTCACGGTTCACAGCGTCAGGAGCTGCCTCACTCACTGCCACTTAACCAAACGCTCGCTCCTTTGTCCAAGCAGTGATCACCTCGGTGTTCGGAGCTGCCCAAATGCTGAGAAGGAACATGGAACTACCACGTAGGCTCCAGACCCTGTCGATGGTCCGGACCTCACTCCTCACCAGCATTCAAAGCATTTTAGAGGGTCAAAACTTTATCGAATTGAAAACTTTCCAAAATAAAGTTTGATTCTCTCTGTCTCGAGAGTCTCTCTTAGCCACCTAGTGCTAAGTTTGACAAGTATGCACCACACCTAAATCGATTAGTCTTACCTAAGTCAACTACCCATCCATGCCCCCTTTATAGTACGGCCAAAGGAAAAACAAAGTTTTAAACTACTCTAAGCGTCTCTCAACACCAACCGGCACTTAGAACTAGTCTATCCTTAACCTTGTCGTTCATCCTTTGAAAACCAAAATAGATTTTATCTACATAGGGCATGAACTTACCATTACCATAACTTTTAATTGTCGCTGCAAAACACATGTTAGTTATGATAATCACTCATTGTCATTAATCACCAAAACCGACTAGTGCCCTAGATGCTTCAGTCTCCCCTTTTTGGTGATCGATGACAACATCCTCAAATAAGATTTAGAGAGTGAGGTTTTCAAAGCTTGACTTATATAACCATGTGACAAAGTGCAAAGAGGTTAGGCATGCTTATATGAATTAAGTTCACAAATATTGTTGGCGATCCTTAGCGACACATTTTTATTGCCAAATAGAGACCAAAAAGGAGAGAAATACAATTTTATATGTACATATACCTTTACTATTGACCAAATTCCACTTGTACGGGTAGAATCAACACTTTTCAGGAATCAAGACCAATCACAGGGGAATCGTGTCAAAAAAGCACCATTTCAGAAAGCGCAGAATTGCAAATCAAAGCAAATGGCCAAAAAAGCCCAACCAAGAGCCAAATCTGGGCCAACCCACCTCGCCACTAGGCTCCAAGCTGAAAGGTCCTAGTATGGCTAAAGGGGGGGTGAATAACCTAATAAAATTTCTACAAAGTACTTAGGCCAAGAGGTTAGTAACAAATATGGCAAAATGTGCAATGTTAGAGCAACTACTAACTTAGGCAAGCCACCTACACAATTCTAGTTAATCGTTAGTTCTAAGCCACACAAACAAGCTAGCAAAAGGTAAACAACTACACAACTACTCAAGACAAGAGAACAAGCTACTTTGCACAAGGATAAGAAGGGGATGATTGTCAATTATACCTTTGCCTTGAGATGAAGTCAATCACCGGGATAAAGATCAAGTCACTCACTCGAAGGTGAGGAAAGCAATATGAACACAAAGATTTATCCCCGAGGTTCACGTGCTTGCCGGCATGCTACGTCCTCGTTGTGTCGACTTCAACCGGTGGTTCAGTGGCTAATCGGTATCACACACCGAGCCTACATTAGGCGCCATAAGAACCTACCACGACGGAAGTAACTCAATGACACGAGCAATTCACTAGAGTTACCTTTGAGCTCTCCGCTCGGGGTAGGCACAAGACCCGTCACAATCAACGGTGTGAGCAAGCACAATCACCAAGCTTCTCCACACCTTCTTCTCCTCCAAGCCGTCTAGGGACACGGCAATGTCGCAAGAGAATAATAATTGAACCAAGGCTTGTTCTCAAGTGCTTTAGAATGCAAAACAACAACAAGGATGCACTTGAGGTTCACTCAATCTCACTAAGAATGATCAAGATGATGAACTTGTGAGAGAATAGGAGGCTAGAATGCAACAAAGTGTATGACAATGATCCAAGTGTGCAAGAGAGTCACCAAGTGACCAGGGAGGGAGTATAAATACCCCCAAGTGCAAATCTAGCCGTTACCCCACTCAAAACAGCCATTAAGCACGTTTTGATTTCGTCGGACGCTACCGTCAGACTGGTTCCATCGGGCTAACACTCTGCGTCCGACGCTCACGATGAAGCCAAGTGTCAGCTGGATTCAACGTCGATCGTCCGATCGCAACGGATATCTCATCGCGCGCTTTTTCAAACCGTCGGACAGGAGCCGTTGGACTAAACACTTGCGTCCGACGCTCTCTCTCAGTTCACTGTGCGCGTATCATCGGACGATCACTCGAGCACCGTCGGACTAAAGAAACGAATCGTCCGACACTTCCAGAGAGGTCAAAAAACGCTAAAAATCCGTCGGACTAACCTCGGTTGTCCGACGCTCTCACAACTTGCCACGCGTCAACACTAGTAACGCTGAACCGTCGGACTGGAAATAGCATTGGTCCGACGCTCGTTAAACAAACGTCCGACGCTTGCTAACAGCACAATTCAAAGTGTAGGCGTCGGACACAAACAAATGGTCCGACGCTACGACTCTACACCGTCTAACGCTCCTTTTTAGTGTTTTTAAGTCTATTTCTCACCCCTTGCTTCTATGTGCTAACATTCAAGGTCTCCAATACTTGTGCACAGTGTGTTAGCATTTTGCAAATATTTTTCAAGGGTTTTCAAAGAGATTTTCTAGGTTGGTTAGATCAAAGCACATGAGATGCAACCTAGAACACTTGAAGGTAATCCAATAGCTTACTTCTCCCCTTCATAGTCGGCTATTTATCCTAAATGTGATCATTCCCACTTGGAGTCTTGATCACTAAAAGAAAATCCCTATTTGGATATACCTTAGCCTCTAGCTTTCCTTCTTTAAGTCCTTTTCTTTCTCCTTGATCATTTCATCTTGATCTTCACTTAAATTCATGTCATCTTCCTCCTTATCACTAATCTTCTATTTGCTACACACTTAGCACTTAGATTAGTAATTTGGTTTCATCAATTACCAAAACTAAATTAGGGTCTTTCACAAGCCTAACAAGCAACCAACCACATGAAGATGGGGGGGCCAAGGTGACCCACCCAAGGCGCGGGCGCGCCAGGGACGCGGCCCAGGCCCATCTTCCTTGGTCGGCTTGGCATTGAAGGCCTCAAGGCGGTGGAGGCATCGGTCCGGGGAATTTCCCCCCTAAACTGACCTCCACACTTGTATATAAAGCATAGGGAGAGCTCCCTTTCTCGCACAACACACTTAGAGCTCTACCTCACTACCTCTCTCTTCAGTTCCTTAGCCTTAACTATTAGATTGGATATATTGAAACAATAGTAGATCAATAATTTCATCATTAGTTACCTCTATAGTTAGGCTTAACTAATAACCTTTTATGTATAAAATGATATTTTTAAGCATAGGCTAGAGATACTTCATATTAAGAATATTCAGATCTATATTTATATTAATCTTAGAATGTTTGCTATCTGATTTGGTACTAGTGACGATACTATGGGTAATAGTACACAATGATGACTAGTGATCTATAATTATATCCATCTTTGTCCAGCACTACCCACATACATATGTGCTATTGTTTCTTCTAGTGTGTAGGTCCATCACAGGTGGGAGTACGAAACATATTATGGACTCATAATTTTTCCCATGTCAAGTTGTTGTTCCGTGGAAACTACGTAGTCTTTGTCGTCATAACAAGAACGGCAACGGCACCAAGAAGGACTAGGAGGCCTTCTTTTTTTATTTTCAGTATTATATTTTTATGTTTTTTATATATACCAATCTATGTTTTTTTATTTCTATGTTTAATATATATATAGTATCAGCTATCTTAATTATGTTCGCCGATGTCTTGCTTGATGATTACCACGAGTTTTTTTATCACTGATGATTACCGCGATTTGGTCTTGATTGATTTCCTTCATTAACCGATCGACGTGTGCCTTGCTAACGCTACGGTAAACACAAAACCAAATAAAATTTATATAAAAAAAATCAACAATCACATTCATTAAGATTGACGTGTTTTATTACGATCTAAGGATTGAACCAGTTAGATGCCAAACCATTCCTTACTAGGGATTGAACTAGTTAGTGAGTTAGATGCCAAACCAAGTTAAGGGATTGAACCTTGTCGCAAAAAAAAAAGTTAAGAGATTGAACCGTCACTGTATATATAGCAGCAATGATCACTGGTGGGTTGGAACGCAAACCGATAGTGATAATGCAACCTGTCGGAAGGCAGAATGGACCGACAGAAATAAAGCCTTATCAGTGCCGGTTGTATCAGTGCTGGTTTGTAACAACAACCGTCACTGATAGATCGACACACAATCACTACCTGTTCAAGTTACGCTCCGACAGTGATAAGTGCCTTCACTGCCGGTTATTTGATAGCCATAGTCATTTTCTGATTTTAAAGTCTAGAACCGGCAGTGAAGAGTCATCAGTGACGGTTGAATAGAATCTAGCACTGATGGTCCAGGCGTAGATGTACGAATCTGTAGTAGTGTCAGGGACCTGCTCCCGTCCATCTGCGGCGCTGGCGCGCCACCAGGAGCACGGAGCTGCAAGGACTACCTCGCCAGGTCCCCCTTCGTCTTCGGCCCCTTCGGCAGCAACGACTACAACGCCATGCTCTTCTTCGGCCTCACCGTCGACCAAGCCAGGAACTACACGCCCAAGATGGTCGACACCGTCGCCGGCGGCGTCGAGCAACTGATCCAGCTGGGCGCAAAGGACATCGTCGTCCCGGGAGCTCTGCCGGTGGGGTGCTTCGCGGTGTACCTGACGTTTCTTCCGAGAGACAACTCGGTGGACGTCCACGGGTGCCTGAAGGCGCTGAACGAGCTGTCCATGTACCAGAACGCCCTGCTCCAGAGCAGGCTCGCCGGTGTCCGGGCGAGGCACCCGGCGGCGAGGGTCGTGTACGCCGACTACTACGCCCACATCGACCGGATGGTGCGCAGCCCGGCGCGCTTCGGCTTCACCACCGGCGCCGTCCCGGCGTGCTGCGGTGCCGGCGGCGGCAGGTACAACTTCGAGCTCGACGCGCGGTGCGGCATGAAGGACGCCACCGCGTGCCGGGAGCCGTCCACGCATGAGTCCTGGGACGGCGTCCACCTCACGGAGGCGGCCAACAGGCTGGTCGCCGAGGGTTGGCTCAGAGGCCCGTATTGCCATCCTCCCATTGTGACTCTTTGATCAGTAGATATATAGTGTTGGTCAGTGGTCATCTACGGCCCATTCGGCCATGGGCGTACCGTACGTAGCTATTTCGCCTGAAAAATATCGATATCCACACTGACATGGCCATATGGGCCTGACATATATACGGTGATATGAAGGCGCTGTGTTGTACGACAATTCAAACTTCACAGGGATGGTGGTCTTAAATAAATATGGTTTATAGGTCACCTGTGTCCAGACACAGATGGAGTTGACTTTAGCACAGCTCCTAATCCAGCCCCCCTCCCCCCCC